>SNQN01010207.1:0-15000 GCA_008642245.1 Bassia scoparia
ACCCCCCTCAGTTGGAGCAGCAAATCACAAATGCCCAACTTGCGAGAAGATGCAAAACTGCTGTTTATTAAAGCCTAGTGAAAATATCCGCCAATTGCTCTGTCGTGCGCACCATAAGATGGGTCATATAATGCGTCCCGAATCGCATCGCGAAGATAGTGAACAATCAACCTCAATATGCTTAGTACGCTCATGAAATACCGGATTACGAGCAATATACAACGCAGACTGACTGTCACAAAATAAGCTCATGGCACGAGGATGGCAACACCTAAACTCTGAAGCAGAGCCCTCAACCACTTCAACTCAGTCAGTGGGTTAGACATAGAACGAAACTCCGCCTCAGCAGAGGACTTAGCAACTGTGTCTTGCTTCTTCGCTTCAAAGACTGGCGAAGAACCAAGGAAAACCAGCCATCCAGTAATAGAGCGGCGAGTCAAAGGACAACTAGCCCATCCGAGTCACACCAGCCAGTAACATGAAGAGTACAATCGAACGCAAAAGGATCCTTGGCCGGGACTTCCCTTAAGTACGCACGTTCGAAGAGCGGCCTCCCAATGATCCTGGCGAGGCTGATGCAGAAACTGAGACAAATATGAACCGCATAAGCCAAGTCAGGCCGAGTGAAAGAAAGATATAACAAGCACCCACAAGGCGTCGATACATCTCAGGATCAGAGAGAATAGAAGACTCAGACTTAGCCAACGAATATCTGTTTCCATAGGCGTCCAGCAGGACAGATCCAGCAAGCCAGACTCTGCAATATATCAAGAGAATACTTTCATTGACATAAAAGATGCCCTCCGGGCTACGGGCAACCTCAATACCAAGAATACTTCAACACACCCAGTTTTCATATGAAAACAAGAGCTGAGATAAGACTTGAAACGAGAAATAGCAACAGAGTCATTACCAGAAACAATTAAGTCATCAAACATACACCAAGAACACTTAACTGAAGAGAACAGACGCAGAGTAAAGAGAGAGTAATCAGAGTACGACGTTGAAAACCAACTCCTGAGAGACGAAGCCAATTTAGAGAACCAGCAGCGAGGTGCCTGCCGCAAGCCATATAGAGATTTCTGAAGGCGACAAACCATCCCAATTGAGAACCATGAAAACAGGAGGAGGCCGCATAATAAACCTCCTCATCAAGATCACCAGGCAAGAAAGCATTATGCACATCCATCTGATGCAATTCCCAATTCTTAGCAGAAGCAACAGCGAGAAAAGCACGAACAGTCCACCATTTCCGCAACAGGAGCAAATGGTTCATATAATCAATACCCTCAACCTGATGATTGCCAAAAACAACAAGCCAGCCTTCAACCGTTCAAAGAGAGCCATCAGAGTTAAGTTTAACTTTGTACACCACCGCAGCAGCCACGGCTTTCTCCCCGGAGGCAAGAAGTCAGAGTCCAAGTGTTATTATTCTCAAGGGCCGCCGAATTTCCTGTTGCATTGCCTTCCGCCACCTGAATGTGCCATAGCCCTCCTTAAAGTTCGGCTCAGTGAGCTATCAACTGCAGCAATAAAACACGGTGTCGCATAGAAAAATTTATTGCAATTCACAAAGTGTGCTAAAGGATATGGATACCTGAGGAGCAAGAAGAAGACGATGAACGAGAGAATAGATGGACTGTAACAGAGTGAGCCACATAATCTTTGTGCCAACTCGGCGGCAGCGAGTACGAGAAGCACGACCAAAACGAAGTAACAGGGACATCGTAGAGCAGAAGAACCATCTGCCGAGCTGTCCCGTTAGGCGGCGCAGGAGTAGAAGAAAGGGCCGTGGATTTCGACGGCCACATCCCCCATATCAAGAACACGCTCAAATATCCAAGAAATCATCATCAACCAAGGAGGATCATAGGCAATACGGTCGGACTTAAGGGCACATCAACAACAAATCATGCCATAAAAGGAAACTCACCCTCATGAAACGCACATCACGAGACACAAAAATATCACCCGTCTCCAAGTCACACCTTCCAACCCTTTTCGCCATGCGGATACCCCACGAAAACACACTTACGGCTCCTAGGGGCAAACTTATCACCTTTAGATTTTGATTATGGGCGAACAAAGACAACCAAAACCGTAATTCATCAAAGTTGGGGATTTATGGAAATAAGTTCATATGGATTTTATTTTCGAGGCAAAGTAGAAGGGTGCGGTAATTAATACACTGCCCAAGAGCACACTCCCCAAAACGAAACGGCAAATTCCCCTGGAACATCAACGCACGACCAACATTTAAAATGTGTTGGTGTTTTTGCTCAACCCTCCCATTTTGTTGTGGAGTACCACACAAGAGTTTGAAAAAGAATAGCAGAGAATCAAAAAAGGAAGCATGTGTTTAAATTCGGTACCGATTATCACTCCGAACACATTCACGGATACATCAAACTGGCATTGAACATAGCAAAGAAGAACAAAAAGGGAATAACTTGTTTTATCACGCAATAATACACCCAACACCTCGTGAATAATCATCACAATAGTCAAGAAATAGTGAGCACCACAGGACGATGTGGCTTATAGGACCCCCATAAATCACAATGTATCAGTTCAAAACATCGACTAGCTCTACTATCACTATAGGAAACATCTCGTGTATGCTTTGCTTGCGGAAAACAGTACAAGCTTTATTCAAATGTTTAACACTAGAACTACTACTAATAGCAGGTACTAACTTTAGGACTTTGTCAACGGATGCCCCAAACGACGATGCCACAACTCGAAAGAAGAAACTCCAGCGTTCACCACCGCACAAACAGGAACACGCCGAAAAAAGTACAGTCCATCTATCCGTTCACCGGCTCCAATCAGGCTCCCGAGGAACGGTCCTGTAATAGCACACAAAGAGTCAGTGAATTGAACAAAACAATGCGAATCATCAATCATTTTGGACACCGAGATTAAGCTGCAAGTCAAGTTAGGAACAAATAGAACATTTTCTAGAATTAAATCATCGGTCAAGAAAACACGGCCTRCATTCACCGCCATAGCATGGGAGCCATCCGGAAGTCCCACGGGACAAGAAGAAATAGATCGAATGTCAAACAAGCAAGAGGCATCACCAGTTACATGATAGGAGGCACCTGTGTMAATAATCCAAGAAATAAAACAAGTCTTACCAATCATCTTATCTTGTTGGTCYTTATTAACCAAATTAATGAGAGCCCGAACTTGGTCAGGACCAAGCTCAGATAGTGCAGCAAGAGAAGTAGAGGATGAAGGAGATGGCATGGCAGCAGCCACGGCAGTGGGCTGCCCACCGTGAGCAGCAGGACCCGGCGGCGGCGGGAAGGCAAACTGCCCCGTGGCAGCAACAGTAGAGGGCAGAGCAGCAGCAACATCAGGGGGCAGAACGACGTGGGCCCGAGCAGAGGACGATGCAGCAGGAGCAGGCCGAGACAAAATAGCCGACGACGCAGCAGACCCCGACTGTCCCCCTCGCTTTTTGCCGAATTTATCAAGCCACCAGTCCGGGTAACCGTGCAGTAGAAAGCAACCAGAATTGTCATGCCCATTACGCCTACAATGACTACAAAAAAGTTTGGATTTTTCAACACGAGCAGAGGATGGAAAGGACTTACGATCAGTCGGCATAGCGAACACATGAGCCTCGGGTTGTGGCGGTTTGGCAGCGGCAATGGCGCGTGATCGCTCCTCCTGAAGGAACGCGTGATAGGCCCGTTCAAGCGTAATAGGAGGTTGTTGCGAGAGTAAATTAGTACGAACCTGAGCATACTTGGTATCATCAATCCCAATAAAAAATTGATGAAGCTTTTCCTCGTCCCTGTCCATGGCAAACAAAGCAGCGAGATTACACTCACACTTACCACATTCACACCCACGCGGCGGCTTCAAACGATTAAGATCGTCGTACAAAGCCAAGAGAGTTGTATAGTACTCCTCGACGGACATGACCGGGGTCTGTTCGCAGCCCGTTATTGCGGCCCTTAGCTGCTGCAATCGAGGACCACTGGCCTCACAAAAACGAGTCTCCAAATAGACCCATAATTACGAGCTTCGTCAAAGTACGAAAGGACGCAGCGAGCTTCGGGTCAATCACACGCAACAACCAAGAACTAACATCGAATTAACGGTCTCCCAATCAAGAACCTTCGTCGAGTCAGTGGGTTTAGAGATGAGCCGTCCACAAAGCTGAACTTACGACGAGACTTGAGCGACAACGTAATAGCCGAGTCACGCAAGGTAATTGTCACCCTTCAAGATGACGTGAGTAATCATATTGACCGGGTCTTCGCAGCCCGTTATTGCGGCCCTTAGCTGCTGCAATCGAGGACCACTGGCCTCACAAAAACGAGTCTCCAAATAGACCCATAATGTACGAGCTTCGTCAAAGACGGAAAGACGCAACGAGCTTCGGGTCAGTCACACGTAACACCAAGAGACTAACATCGAATTAACGGTCTCCCAATCAAGGACCTTCGTCGATCAGTGGGTTTAGAGATAGAGCCGTCCACAAAGCCGAACTTACGACGAGACTTGAGCGACAACGTAAAGCACGAGTCCACGCAAGGTAATTGTCACCCTTCAAGATGACGTGAGTAACATATTGCCGGTTGATCACCCGAACCAAGATAGTAAGGGAAGAGAGATCAAGCTTAGGTACATCTTCAGAGGCAGCCATGGCAGAAAGCAAGCAAGAGATGAATAGTGCAGAGTAGAAGACGAAGAGGCAGTGCGTGGAAAAAAAATTTAGGGTTTTTTAGAATTAGTGATGTAGAGTAATTTAGGCTCTGATACCATGTTAAGTTTGAGAGGATAAGTGTTATCTTATTTAGTGTAAGTAAAGAAATATATATATACAACCTAAGTAATTAGGGTTTAGCTAAAATATCGGCCCAAAACTATAATACAATAAGATCGGGCTTAACAAACAATATACAATAAGACCGGGCTCAACAACGTGTCATGCTTAAAATAGAATTAATGTAAAAAATTTAACACATCAATTTATGATATATAATGCAAGTAAAAAAAAAAAAAACAGAAACGGAGGGAGTATATAAGATTTTTTTTTGTTTTTTTAACACATTGTCATAATATGGTGACAAATCGATTTCTGAAAGTGTTTCTTCTTGAATGTTCAACTTTTTTAATTTGGCCAGTCAAGTAACAACTCAAGTTTAATAGTCATCCAATAGGAATATAGGATATGTTTAACATGATTTAGTCATCACAATATACCCCAAATGTTATTATTCTCAATTTCAGTCATTCTCACTAAATAATCCTATGACAAAATGGGAAATCAACATGACATACACAGATGTGCACAATCCTATACAGCTCTATTTATTTGGATTAAATTGAAATTGAATTGAATTGAGCTGAACAGAACTTAGTAATAAAAATAAATTGAACTGAAGTATCATAAAATTAAGTGCAAAGAAACAAGACCTAAATCTCATCATGCTGTTCTAAGTCCTCAATTGTGCACTTTGGTGTTAAGGCAAAGTTTATTAACATCAAAAGTATATCTCCATAGTCCATATTGTAGCTTATGAGTTATGAACCCTTGAAAATTACAAATTGGACTAAAAAAAATAAAAAATCCATATGGTAGTTTCAACAAATATTTTAGAGGGGCTGTGAAATGCTCCGTACTTAGTAATCCTTATGAGAATTATAATGTCTTATTTAGGGGTGGTTACTATGTTAGTACATCACGGTGTTATATATACTGAAGTAGTATATCTTGCTAGTGGCACTTTTGATAATATTCCTAAGTTAATTGGCTTAGGTAGCTCATAATTAAGGTACTTTATAATTGTACCAAAATGAACTGCATATAATCAAAAGTGTCACTAGATATATCACTCAGTATATCGCCGTGATATACTGAAAATCCCCTGGATTATCTACACACAGTCATGTAGCAATGACCATATGTAATTAACATCAAACAAGGCACACGAAATGGTGAGCACAGAAATTGACAATATCAAAGGGAGTTAAAGTTTAAGAAAATGAGAAAAGGAGAGGAATAGCAKACTAAGTTCATGCAGTAATTAACAATGGCAAAATAGTAATTACATCCTTGATTAACATTGATAATTAGAATTTAATTGTTTTTTTTATGCAAAAGAGAGAAAACAAACTACTGATAATTAGAATTTGATTATGATTAATGTAACATGTAGTGAGTAGTATGTAGCACCACTCAGGAAGAAGAGCGTTTCTTGCTCCGTTTAACGCGGAGAAAACGTTGTTATCAAATGGCCGCTTGATCTTCTCATCAACCAGAATCTCATTCTTTATTCTTTATCTTACTATTTCTTGATATCAATGTTCATTTTCAATACTTGTCATGGTTAAGAATGTGAAATAATAGTGAACTTAACCCAAGGTTGCTATTTTATTAGTCACGTGTACGCGTTTTAATTAGCGTGATTAATTTAATACTTTCTCCGTTTTTTTAGTTGTTTCACTTTTTATTTCGGAAGGTTTTCAATTACTAGTCCAAACTAATCTAAAAAAAATACTCCCTCCGTTTTTTTTAGATGTTCCATACCATTATGGAACGGTTTTTAAGAGTTGATTGAGTTGAATAAAATAGTTGAGTAAGTTGGGTAAAATAGTTGAGTAAGTTGGGTAAAAAGTTGAATAAGTTAGGTAAAAGAGTAAATGTGTGAATGAAATTTTATGGGAAATAGTAATTTTGGGTGAAAARATTGGGTAAAGTAATGAAAGTTGACTTTAGAAAGGGGTAAGTCATKAATGTTAGAGTAAATAAAGTAGGTAAAATGTGAAAAAGTTATTTTTAGATTGGTTTGGAACAACTATTTAAAAACATCYCAAAATAGAAACTGGAACAACTAAAAAAAACGGAGGGAGTAACATTTTTACTTTTTACATACTTTATTTACTCTAACATTAATGAATTACTCATTTTTAAAGTCAACATTTATTACTTTATCCAATCTAATCACACAAAATTACTTCTTTTCAAAAATTTTCATTCATACATTTACATTTTTACCTAACTTACTAAGATTTTTTTTTTTTACTTAACTTATACATCTATGTTATCTAACTCAATCAACTCTTAAACACCGTGCCAAATTAGTATGAAACATCTAATAAAAAACGGAGGGAGTATATTGTTACTAACAAATTTTATACTCCCTTCAATCTTAAATAGTTGCTACATGTTGACAAATGACAATATTCACTTGTAAACCTTTTGCTTTCGTTTTATACAAGTAAACAAAAATATAGTTATGTGTGATCTTGTATCTCGTCTCATCGTGTATTTTTCAAAGACATATTTTTGGGAAATTCTATATGGTAGCCTCGAGTTTTGCCAAAATCCACACGGTGGCATAGTAAGTTTTCATAATCCACACCGTGACCTCGAGTTTTCTATTTTCCACGTGGTGACAAAACACTCTAACCCACTCACCTAACCACCCCAACTCTCACCCACTCACCTAAACCCTACACCCAAAACCACCGCAGGCAGCCCCACCACCCAACAACCACCAACCACCGTAGGCACCCCACAAACCCAGCCCCTCTACCGAGCCAACACCCACAACTGCCACCCCACACATGGGCACCACGCTCGTCCTCACCTCTCTTTCTCTCCTGCCATACGTTGCCATAACCGCAAGCAAAACCAACCTAACAAATGCACCGCGTCGCCACGAGCCACGACCACCAACCTCGAGCTACCAGCATGGGCCGCACCTACCCCAATTTCATTTCCCCCAAATCGACCAAAACCCTAATTGTTAATTGAGGATGGAATTGAAGAATCTAGGGTTAGGGTATCGGATTCCAATCATTACTTTGGGGAATTTGGGGTTAAAATTAGGGTCTACGGTGTGCAGTGGACTGTGTGGTGGTGAGTTCGTGTTGGTTCGCGGTGGGTTGCGTGGTCGGTTTGCGAGTGTGATGGTGAGTTCGTGTGGGTTTGCGGTGGTCAGTATGGTGGGTTTACGATGGTATCTTGCGTTGGGCTGCTTGTGGTGGTTGGGTGACGGGGGCGACGCCGGTTGGGTTGGTGGGGGTGGTGGCTAGGTGGGCTTGTGGTGGTTTTTGGTGATTAAAGGGTAAATGGGTGAGAGTTTGGTGGTGGTTAGTTGAGTGGGTTAGAGTGGTTCTGTCACCACGTGGAAAATAGAAAACTCGAGGCTACGGTATGGGTGAAACTTCGGTTTTCGGTTCGGTTTTTTACCAACTCCAAATCCAAACCGTATTATTTTGGTTTTTAGATTCTCGCTCCAAATCCAAACCAAATATTAGTTCGGTCCAAACAAACCGAACCGAAATTTTCGGTTTTTTGACTTTGAGTCCAAACCAAACCGAAATTTTAAAATTTGTTATTTTGGCCACAAAATTTCGGTTTTTTTGCCCACAAAATTATGTAAACAAAATTATTATAAATATTTAAGTCAAAGCCAACAAGGCAACAACAATCTAAATTTAACAATTAACATCTTGAAAATCTAAAATTATTTAAACAACAAWCTAAATTCAACAATAATATTACAACCCAACATCAAAGCCAACTAAACTTGAATTAAAAAGCATTAAAGCAAGGCATCAACAACTAAATTATTACAAAGCAATGCAGCAGCAACTCCATCCCGTCATCGGAGATCAACCAACAAACGCTTCGTYGATATCATCACCAAGAGTCATATGTCCCAAGTCTAGAAAAAAAATTGAATTACAAAAAGTTAAATGAATATTAATCAAGTATAAAAACACTGAAACATAATCATATAACACAGAAATAAACAAATAATACAGAAATAATACACAAATAAATCAATAATACAGAAATAAATTTATAACTGAAACATGAATAATACAGAAAAATTTAAAAAAATAACGAAATAATACAAAAAAACAGAATAGCAGAATCAACCAATAATGAAAAAATAGAATCAAATAACAAATAATACAAAATATACAAATAATACAAAACAGAATCACAGAACAAATAATACAAAATACAGAATCAATTCGACATGAAAAATATAGATCAATTCGACAAGAACCCTAATTCGACAAAAATCACAAAAATCACAATTCGACAGAAATTGGTTAACAAAAATTTAATTTCAGCAAAATAATTAACAAAATTCGACAGAAWTAATTAACAAAAATTTAATTTCAGCAAAATAATTAACAAAAATAATTAGCAAAATAATCAAGATTTCGAACATACCTTCAGTCGAGTAAATTCAGAGCAGAAGCGAGTGAGAAGCAAAGGAGAACAAAATTCGAAGATTTTAGATTTGAGAGATGAGAGGGAAGAAGAAGTAAAGAACGAAGAAGAAGTGAAGTCGTAGAAGAGAGTGAGAGAGTGAGGAGTGAGAAGGCTTGAGGCTGATAAGGAATAGAGTGAGAAGTGTCTGATTGTTTTGATAGGGTTAGGTTAGGGTTTTTTTTCGATTCAGGGCCATTTAAGTTTTGGGCCTTAACAAAATATTGGCCCAACATGCTGAGTATTTCGGTTTCGGTTTGGAGTTCGGTTCTCTTACCTTCAAATTGACTCCAAACTGAAAACCGAAATTCAAAAAAATTTCAGTCCAAACCTCACCGAATTAGGAAAAAAACCGAACCATATTTCTTGTTCGGTGTGGTTCGGTTCGATTTGCGGTTTTAAACCGTTTTAGTTTCACCCCTAGGCTACGGAGTGGATTTTCCAAAACCTCGAGGCCACGGTGTGGATTATGAAAACTTAAAATGCCACCGTGTGGATTTTGGCAAAACTCGAGGCTACCATGTAGAATTTTCCTATATTTTTTTAAATAATTTTTTCATATTGACAAATAAAGACATTATAATTCGTAGTCATATCTCAAAAGCTGTGAAAAAGCAAATGGAGTAACAAATAAAAATAAAAGGGAGTAACCGAGTAAGTGACCGATAAGATAGCTATAAAAACTATCTAAAATTCAAAATGACATACTTCGTTTTTTTTCGTTGTATCAGTTTGACTTTTGAGGTCATTTTTGCTAAATTTTTACTAGGTGTGTTGATTGTGGGAAAAAGTAATGTGGTCCTCACAAAAAGAGAGATTAAAGAGTATTGATGAGTATTTAAATATGGTAGGTGGGGAAAAGTTATGTGGTCCTCACAAAAAAAAGGAGAGATTAATAGTGGTCCTCTAATCCAAAAAAGGAAAAAAAACCAAAGTGATGCAAGTAATATGAAATTGTCGAGAAAGGAAACCGATGCAACTAAAAAAATGGATGAAGTATATAAATCACTTCCTTCGCAACCTAATATTTTGAATGAACCAATGGCACTAGTGATGTCAACAGGGCAAATTAGAGCCGGATTATGCTACATCCAACTCCTACCCTACTGATTGTTRGAGGTGGAGTCAAATATTTAAACGGAATCAAAAGCAGTTTTTTCTTAACCTCGGAGTGGATTTTTTYCCCCTCRGATCGGGGTGGACTACGGTTGGATTCAATTCGGTCTAKATTGTCATTACTAATTGGAATGTTGTTAGAGAAAAAAAGAAAAAAATTAGGGTGTAAATGAATAAAATAATTAACAAAATTTTAATACTAGTAAGAATGAGATTAGAGGTTATTACTTAAAAAAAATATTTGTATTTTGTTTTATTTGCTCATTTACACACTTAAATATGTTAATCCTCAAGTGGAACATGATTTGTTACAAACATTGTTTTACCTAGGAAATATTATTTGGTCAATAATAGTTGATTTGCTAACATTATATTGGTCTTGACCTTTGTCAATATTGACCATCAATTACCTTCTTGACCACCCATTATAGGTGTCAATTTCGGACTCGACCCGGAAAACCCGTTTAACTCGACTAGTAAATAGCGGGCTTTTGTGCAAAATTTTTGATATCTTTGACCGTTTAATCCCGTCTTTTTAAATCCATTAAAACCCAATATTTTTCAAACCGACCCAGTTCTACCCGCTGGGTTAAGCACTTTTTAATATTTTTTTGATTTGTTGATAATTTTTGTAACATTAGACTATTAAACCTTTACTATCAAATTTCTAAATTGTCATTTTGAGTGTTTATATGTCTAAAATGATTTAAAAGACGCTATTTATTAATTCTTGTTATTTGGGTTACAAATTTAGACATTTTTTTCAACAAAACAAGCTATAAAATTATATTTAGAACACAAAAAAATCGCGATTATAAACCTCTAAACCCGTTGGGTCAACCTGAACCCGAAAGTTCTGGGCCATGAACAAGAAAAACAAAAACCCGAATCCATTAACGACCTGCAATAAATAATCCGAAACTCGTCCCAACGTAGCACAGCCCGACCCGACCCGTTTGACACGGCTACCACCGATGGATCGATGAGTTGAAAAATGGATAACATGTTTTATGTGAATTGTGCAGTGTAAAGGTTTTTTTCATCCCCTGAGTTTCTTCAATTTTTGTGTTAATTCTCACTCGATTGTGTTGTTGTGAAGACTGTGCTAATTGATTTGTGCCCTAATTGTTCAATTGTTTGTATTATACATAGTAGTATCTAAACTAGTACAATACCCGTGCGATGCACGACAACTTATAAAGTTTGAACATTAAATCTTATTAACAAAATGAATTAAGTACAATACTTTGTATTATAATATATCATTAGGCACTTAATTAAAGTACTCTACATAATTAGTTGCGTAGATACATAATGAAAATCGTATGATTCGCAGTTAAGCAACTTACTCTACAGACCTCATAGTACACTTTCGAATGAAAATTTCGAATTAATTGCAACACATTTTTTCTATTCTATAAAAACCACATTAATTTTTGCCATTTATTTGATTCTCCGTTATAGGTCATATTGGATATCCGTACCCCTTTTCCTGATAGTAAAATTATACTCTGTACTTGGAAATAAAACGAAACACATGAATAAAGGAAAAAATAAGTACTTGATATGTTTCAATTTAGTAGCTACGATTGGAATGTGCATTTTAATGTGTTTTTCCTACATCATATTAGACAAAACATACATACACGTWAAATTTATTAGAAAGAATAATGATAAATTRATTATAATGAGTAAATTGAATAKAATGTATTGCAAATCTTTTAATTACATTGTCAACTTGTAATTTGGAGTAGAGACCTTTGAAACATCAACAAATTGCAAATTGCGGTAACCTCACCAATGACATCTATATTGAAATCAAATAACAAGTTAGACTCTTTCACAATGAATTTTATTGAAAACAATATCTATTACTCCGTATATTTAAATTTATGAAAATTTCTACAAATTAAAATCGTGTCATCCATCTCAATCGTTCTTCAGGATTTTGTCAAACAATGTAAAATTAAAGCCATGTAGAGGGGGTTGTGCATCCTCACACTCCTTGACTGCGGTTTTGAAAAAGAATCTAATATTGTATGGATGAGTAGTAGCTCTATGCTTGCCAATATTGGATTCCACACTCTAGACACTCAAAAGTGTTTCCCTAAATTGAATAACCAATGAGGAAAAGTACGACATCTCAAAATAAAATTGATTCCGGAAATCGCGATAAAATCCATAAATCACAACCCATTTGCACAACTTGAGGTAATGTTGAGTTTGAAATCATACACCGAGGGCCCAATAATAGGAGGAAAGTATTTATTTATATTTATTTTCTATTTTAGACTTTTTCCTTTAATTTTAGGATTTTTTAGAATATTTTTCGTAGGTTATTTCTCTAATTTCCACTTTTCTTTTTATTCTTCTCATTTTTCTGAGTTTGTCAGGATTTTTAGATTATTTTTCTGAATTTTCTTTGATTTTCTATGATTTTTACAAGTTTTATAAAATGATTTTCAAAATTTTTTAGATAAATCTAGATAATTCGGGAATAATCCGGAATATTCTTGAAGAATAATCTTGTCCACCAAGTTTATCCAAAAGTGGATAAAGGTTAATTGGATAACATATTAGATGCAAAAATACGAATAAAAATTCTCGAACAAAAGATAGATAAAAGGAGCAGATCGTATATACGATAGGCAGAGTTGGCATGCCAACTCAGCACCAAACGTATATACGGATGGAGCAACTGTATATATGGTTGGTATGACCATATATATGGTCTCCATATCGTATATACGGTGGTATTATCGTATATACGATCCCCTAATTTGCCTATCTTTTTCCCATACGCCTATAAATACATGCTCTAGGTGCTTAATCAAACATCAATGAAAATAATCATATGAAGTGCAATTCAAAACTCTCCAAAATCTCTCTCACACAAAAATCAATCACAAAACACAAATCACTCACAAAATCTAGGTACAAATTCTGAGGCTATTCAATCAAACTTTCTCTTTGCTTTTTATTATCAATTTTGATTAATATTATACTTTCTCTTTTGAATTTCAATCATGTAAATTCGTTCGTTTTCAATTGTTTTCGCCTTATCGTAATTGTTTTAGTTATAATTGTCAATGCTAACAATTTCTTTTGTTGTGAAAAGCGATTCAATTGGAAGCAAAGCTTTGGTATACTAATTAACCTTTGTTTTCTTTTGTGTTGATAGCGATGCAAGGTAAGTTTGAGTTATATATTTGAGTTTTTTTATTGTTGCATACTAATCATCATCTCATATAAATATTTCGTTATTGTTTATGCATGAGACACTTTTTGATTGCTTAAGCAAGACCAAAAATTGTTGAATCATATTAAATTTAGATTAATCATGAACAAACAGATTTTAAGCACCTTATTAATTTGATTAATTTGAAGTGNCGGGGCTCAGTGAGACTATCAACTGCAGCAATAAAAACACGGTGTCGCATAGAAAAATTATTGCAATTCACAAAGTGTGCTAAAGGATATGGAGTACCTGAGGAGCAAGAAGAAGACGATGAACGAGGAGAGATAGATGGACTAGTAACAGAGTGAGCCACATAATCTTTGTGCCAACTCGGCGGCCGACGAGTACGAGAAGCACGACCCAAAACCGAAGTATCAGGGACATCCGTAGGAGCAGAAGAACCATCTGCCGAGCTGTCCCCGTTAGGCGGCGCAGGAGTAGAAGAAAGGGCCGTGGTATTTCGACGGCCACATCCCCCATATCAAGAACACGCTCCAAATCATCCAAGAAATCATCATCAACCACAGGAGGATCATTAGGCAATACGGTCGGACTTTCAGGGGGCACATCAACAACAACATCATGCATAAAAGGAAACTCACCCTCAWGAAACCGCACATCACGAGACACAAAAATATCACCCGTCTCCAAGTCATACACCTTCCAACCCTTTTTGCCATGCGGATACCCCACGAAAACACACTTACGGCTCCTAGGGGCAAACTTATCACCTTTAGATTTTTGATTATGGGCGAAACAAAGACAACCAAAAACCCGTAATTCATCAAAGTTGGGGGATTTATGGAAAATAAGTTCATATGGAGTTTTATTTTCGAGCAAAGTAGAAGGAGTGCGGTTAATTAAATACACTGCCCCAAGAGCACACTCCCCCCAAAACGAAACCGGCAAATTCCCCTGGAACATCAACGCACGACCAACATTTAAAATGTGTTGGTGTTTTCGCTCAACCCTCCCATTTTGTTGTGGAGTACCAACACAAGAGGTTTGAAAAAGAATGCCACGAGAATCAAAAAAAGGAAGCATGTGTTTAAATTCGGTACCATTATCACTCCGAACACATTTCACAGATACATCAAACTGGCATTGAACCATAGCAAAGAATGAACAAAAAGAGGAATATACTTCTGTTTTATCACGCAATAAATACACCCAAACACCTCGTGAATAATCATCAACAATAGTCAAGAAATAGTGAGCACCACAWGACGATGGTGTCTTATAGGACCCCCATAAATCACAATGTATCAGTTCAAAACATCGACTAGCTCTACTATCACTATTAGGAAAACTATCTCGTGTATGCTTTGCTTGCGGACAAACAGTACAAGCTTTATTCAAATGTTTAACACTAGAACTACTACTAATAGCA
>SNQN01010208.1:0-22704 GCA_008642245.1 Bassia scoparia
TTTAAAATTATCTACTTCCTCCGATTCTTTTTATTGGCAACATTTGCCAAAAATGGAAATTTCAATATAATGGCAACAAATATTTTTCTTTTCTTTTTGGGTAAAATTTTCTCTATAAAACTACAATTATACCCTTATTAAAAACTTAATTAATACATAATCTAACTTAATAAAAAACTTAATCACTCACTCTCTCACCACTAACCAACTCTATCACCACCACCCGGCCCACTACTCTCTTTCTCACCAGTCACCACCGATCGAACTCCCTTCGTCACCACCACCGCCACCACGACGATCGAACTCCCTGCAAACTCCCTCACTAGATTTGGAATTTGGTTGTTGTTCCTCTGCCACCCTTGCTTTCTGAATTTGTTATGGCTATTAGTCGAATTTGTTTGGTCGAATTTGTTGTTGGTCGAATTCCCTTGTTGTTGATCGAATTCCCTTGTTGTTGGTCGAACTCCCTTGTTGTTGGTCGAATTTGCTATTGGTCGAATTTGTTGTTGGTCGAATTTGTTGTGGTGGKTATTGGTTTCAGCGAYAGTGGTGGTTGATAGTTTTGGAGGCGACGGTGKCTGAAGTTGGTGYTGGTGGCRCCGTGTCGGTGGTAGGAGGCGATTGGCCTGTTATTATTGGCCGTGGCAGTGGGATGGGGTAGTTAGCTTTCTCTTTCTTCATTAGCTTTAATTACATAGTATTACTTCAATTCATCTAATTAACCTTTAAAGAAAAGAGAAAAAACTTATGTCCAAAAAGAAAATTGTATGAATAATTTAAAACTTATATTTAGGAAGTACACATACACAAATATAGACAAAAATACACATATATAATAACAAAGGAAGTACAGAGTATTACTATTGATTGAAATAATYAATAACTAATTCTACTTGTACACAAATTTGTACCATCAAAGTGATTTTTTTATTCTAAAATTAAAAATTCTATAAACATGTAATAATATTTTTTATGTTACTTTTAATTACTTTCAAATAAAAWAAGTGAATTACTCATTATATTTCCCTCAAATCTAGAATTTGTATGAAGTTCAAATTTTTTGAGTTTATYAGGTYATAACCTTAAAATTTTAYGGATATGACCAAAAAATAAACAAATAATTTTTAAAAAATTGACTTTCATTGACTTCGGTGGTCTTTTACAATAAAGACCATCAAAGAATTTTCCGTTTGAGAGTAAGGTGGTGAAGTGTTGAACTAGTACAAGAATTGAATTGATGTTGTACCTGAGTGATTGAGTAAAGAGATGGAGCAGTGGAGAAGGTGGCCGGAATCATAGATGAGCGAAGGGAATGAGAGGCGGCGAGCAGCGACGTCGTCTTGTGACTAGTAGCTTAGATCTGAGTGGTGCAACTATTGAGGTTTGGCGGCGAGATTGACAGGAGGCAACAGTTGGAGCTGGGAAGAAGGTCGGTGATGAAAATGAAGGGTGGCAATTGGGAACGATGGACATGGTGATGATTGAACATGAAAGGAGATAAGAAGAGGAAAGGCGACAAGAAGAGGCGGAGAAAGAGAGCAGACGAGGGTTTTATGCTTGAACCAAGGCCCAATTTATATTCTGGATTACTAAACATCGTCCCGGAATTACTTACTTACGTCCCAATTTCGTGGTTGATTTTCCCATTTTAGCCTTTCGTCCTCTAAAACCCTTATTGCTCCTTCTGCTTTCATCTCTTAGCTTAGCACCACCACGTAATCGCCGGAATATTGGGATGAATGTCGGAAACGGACCCTGAACCAACGTCGCTGCCGCATAACACTACTAGACGTGTTTTTTTTAATTTGCGTCTGAATTTTACGTACGTCCCATGGGACATGAGGAATTCCCAGACTTACGTCCCACGGGACGTACTTCTACGATAAAAGTACGTCCCATGGGACGTACATCTGGGAATTTCTCATGTCCCATGGGACTTGAGGAATTTCCAGATGTACGTCCCATGGGACGTGCGTCTGATTGCTAGACGTGAGTAATTTTTTTTTTGTGATACGAAATTCGGTTAATTGAAAAAAAAATAAAAATTTCGAGCCTTCGTCGAAAATCCAGACGAGAGTCCCATGGGACTCACGTCTGAACCCGACGAAGGTCCCATGGGACTCTCGTCTGGATTTTGGACGAAGGGTCTATCAAAATTAAAAAAAAAGAAATCTCCACGTCGTAAGGGTTATTTTGAAATTTTGTCAAAATTTTTGGGGCGATTTTAAGTAAAACGTGGCGAGGATTAACAATTCCTATTTATTTTTTGTCAAAGGGAAAAAAACAAAACTAAAGTAAAGTAGACATATGATGGTGTTTTAATTAAACCCCATCATATAATTGGATTTTATGACGGGGTTGCATAAAAACCCCATCATATATKATTTTTTCATTTTTTTTCACAAACTTTATGATGGGGTTTTTTTATAACCCCATCATATGTGTCGCGTCATATAAGCTTTTTTCTACTAGTATTTTGATTCTATTTTCAAATTTTTTATTTTCGGTTTTCTTACATTTTTTTCCTTTGATTTACACTTCTAACATTTTTGGTGTAGTGTTTCTGGATTTTTTTTATTTTTGATTTTCGTATCATTTTTTGGATATTTTTTTCTAGACTTTCGATTTTTTAACCTCTATTTTTGGTTATTGCTGATTTGTATCAGGTTTAGGCATGTAGAGGATCATTAATGGCTTCCTGAAGTTCTTTGTTCAAAACTTCAAAATCCTGCAAGAAAAAATAATTATTTCTGTAATAGATTTTTTCTTTTTTTTTAAAAAAAAATTTGAGTATAACTTTGTTCGATCTTGTTTTTGCATGTGCTTTGAATCTGTGATATTGTTGAAGTATTAAGTTTCATTTGTAATTGAGTACTACTTTGAACCATGGACACCGAATTATTTGGCCCAGATTAAATTGGAATCATGCATATGATTTTTTGGACAAGCATATTTTTATGGACATCATTAGTTATTATTAATGATAATATCGATTTTGGACATCATAAAACAAACAATAACAAAAAAATTATAAATAATCATTGTAATATTTAATTTTCATTAAAGAAACAAATATCACGAACTGATCTATTAAATTTTTGTGAAATAAAAAATATTTTTTTTAATATAGCAGTCAAAAGCTGTGGTTATATAACCGCAACTTTTGAGCCCTAAATAATCGCAATTTTTGAGCTTTTTTCTACTAGTGATGGGTTTTAACGGTTGGTTTCTACTTCATCTTTATCTTGGTTTAAGCGGTGAATCTATTATATATAAAAGTTTGACTAATTAGGGTTTCATTATTTTTGTCAAATTTGGGAAGACTGCAGATGTACATGGGCCGACGTAACTACATATTAACATATAGAATGCCAAATCTACGTTAACCCGCAGATCCGTATTATTTCAGATGAAGGGAATTATTTAAGGCAAATTTTGAACAATTATTTTTTTTATGTATAAAGTTCATAGGTATTATGTATGTTTGTTAGTGTTTGTCAGATTTGTTAGAATTGTAAGTGTCGTTTGGCTTAACCATGAAAGAAACCATTTTTCTTCCCGTAAAAAAAATCATGTAACAAACTTTAATTTTTACTTTTTATACCCATATACGTAAGTAATATGGAATTAGGATATACTTCTTCCGTAACAAAAAACTTGTTGCATTTTCCTTATAAGGGAATAACAAAATACTTGTTACACTTCATTTCTTTCCTTCTTTAGTAAAGTTTAAATTTTAAATTTACAATATTACCCTGATCAATAAAACTAACCCTACTTACAAACTTTAATCAAATATATTTACACCTTAATTTAATTACTCACAATCACCATCCCCTCACCACCCTTTCTCTCTCCTCATACCATACACCCAATTGTTATAATTTGGTGGTAAGGGGAGGCGGGTTAATTTGTGGTAATCTTGTATTTTAATATTCAATAATGTAATTAGTCTCTCATAACCAATTTTGCCTTGCTAGATTTCCGTTTTTCGAAAAGTGTTACATGTTTTATGTTACAGAGGAAGTACATGATATGCATGCATTGACATTGTATATGGAATTACGATTTATCTCTTTTTTTAGAGAGAATGGTTTTGTGCATACCTGTAATTTAGGGAAATGCACATAAAAAAATTCTATATATCTATTTAATTGAAAAAAAACATATAAATATAATTATATTGTTTTAAAAAAATAACACTATACTTTATAGCGAAACTAAATTGATGACTATTGTACCAGTATAATAAAATGTAAGTATATGTATTCCCAACATATTGGGTAACACGAGTGCTAGTTATGATGATTATCTTTTGAACTTGTTCATTTCCCATTATAACTTCTTCTGTGAGTAATTGTGTTTTCTCGTTCCACAGGGTGACCATTAATTTATGGTTCCTGTTTGACAATTTAATCTATAATTCAAATTGAACTAATAATAGTAAAAAATAGAATAATATGAAAAAATTGGGATTGAATTGCATCAAAAAAAGAAAAAGAAAAAGTTATGTCAAATTAAACCTCCTTTTTTTTCTTTCTAAAACACTTTCTCTAAAACCCAAACTTCTTCAGTCGTCTGGGCTACCATCATGTCTTTGATGTTACTCAGCCCCAATTCTTCTTTCTACTACTTTGTTTTGTTTGTTTATTTATGAATATCCTCCTTTTTATGTCTTTATGAGAGTTTTATCCCTAACTTTTGGGTTTTTTTTATCTCTTTGTGAACATTTTATCTCCAATTTTGGGGTTTATTATTATCATCATTTTTAGTGAGAGTTTGGAATGTAGTTTTTTTTGTCTTCCGTTATGGAATATCAGATTATCTAGGGTTTTGTAATTTTTTCAATTATTGCAGAATAAAGATTTAGGGTTTCACAATCTCGGAAGGAATTTAGAAAAACACAAAAGTATTTCATCAAAACAACTACGCATCAGCAGATCATCGTTATGCCCAATCAGAGCAAACTAACAGATTGTATTGCTTTGGATGAAGATTTTGGTTAAGGATATATTAAATCGAATTCGCAATGTAACTAGTTCTAAGGTGTTTTGTATTCTTGTTGAAGTTTTGTTTTTTCTTCCATTGATTATAAGTTTCTTTTGATTATTTCTTATTAATGAAATCTGTATTCTTCTCGTCAAATTAAAAAAAGAAAAAAATGTTTGAGGTTGAAAAGTTTAAATTTTAAATTATGATTTTAGAAAGAAATAATAAAATATATTCAAAGTTTGACTCTGTAGATTGGGTTTCATGTTATATTTTGCATAAAATAGGAAGGAAACTTTTGTATGTTGTTAATTGTTACAGAAACTATACTGTTAATTCAAATTTTGTATAAAAATTGAATCGCATAAAAAGTGAATTATACGGTTAATTATTAAAAATTGAATCGCAAAAAAATTAATATGTGAAATATTTATTTTATAAATCGTATAAAAATTAAATTTTGATAATCTAAACTATATTTTTAATTGATTTGCACAAAAATTAACTATGATTAACAATTTACTATTAAGAGAATCTGGAATATAAAATGTCCTGTTCAACAATTAACAATGTTCAATGAAACGTTAAACATTATTATCATTTTGTACTCATCTATTTAAAAGTTGCATGGAATCATTATTACCCACTCTAATGCATTGTAAATCTGACTAAAATTACGAAATTCATTTATGAATTCCAAAAGTTAAAATATGGGTTCTTTATTTTATATGTATCAACCAATTTTTTTTACTATGTTTAACAATTTATTGTTAAGAAGATACAGAATATAAAAAGATACGAAATACAAAATTTTCTCTTCAACAATTCACTATGTTCAATTAAACGTTACACTTTATAATTTTGTACTCATCTAAGTAAAACTTATACAGAAATCACTGCTTTTTCACTCGAATGCATTGCAAAACTGATGAGTTAAAGAATGAAATCAATTATAAACTCCAAAAGTTAAAATATAGTTACTTACCATAAACTTTCTTTGAATCAAATATGTGTTTCCTTAATAACTGTGCAACTTTACAATTTCCAATCAAAGTTAAAAACTAAGGYCATGTTCTCGTCAATTGAAATTTGCTAAACTGAACTTATTTCTACTGAACAGAACTTATTTTTACTGAACTGGACTTATTGATACTGAAATGAACTTACTTTTACTAAAACCTTAACAAATTTCTTAAGGATTGAACTTATTTTTATTGAACTGAACTTATAACTACTAAACTAAACTTATTACTATTGAATTGAACTTTTTTTTACTGAAACTTATTGAAATAAGTTGAAGAGAACAGGACCTAAATGTTACAGTAAAAATCTAATTTGTTGTGATTCAATAAACTTGAAGATAAGATTAAGAAGAACACACTTTATTTAATAGTGTGTTTGTTGTGAATGGAAATTTACTCGTTAAGTAATTTTATTTATTTTTTTTGAAAGCCTGCTAATTTTCAATCAAAAAATAAATTGATTTTTTTTAAAGGTTAAACAATTTGTTGAGTTACCTTGAGTTTTGAATGACGACAAACTAGTTTATGCTAAATTATATATGCAAGTTCTGTTTGCATGTGCAGATAAAAGACACAAGTTCAAATAAAGGTTGTAAAGGTGAAGCTTATGAAGCTAAGTCTCGAAGATTGCATGAAGACTAAGCTTTYAAAAGATGTAGATTTAGGTCTTAGTTGGAATGTAAGTAGTTTTGGATTGTCAAAATGCACTATAAAGTAGAGAGTTGAGTGAGTTGGATATAATAAGTAATCTTGGTTGCTTATTATATACAACTTCAAGTAAATTGAGTTG
Organism: Bassia scoparia; assembly: GCA_008642245.1. Classification (NCBI taxonomy): domain Eukaryota; kingdom Viridiplantae; phylum Streptophyta; class Magnoliopsida; order Caryophyllales; family Amaranthaceae; genus Bassia; species Bassia scoparia. Next base: position 6,802 of record SNQN01010208.1, read on the forward strand.
ACTCGAGCAGTTTGGGAACATTTTCAGACCAATCCTCTCAAGTTTACTTCCGAACATCCGTATTTTTGGAAAGTTTATTTCTGCGTAAAATTGATTTTGAAAATAAATGAATGGAAGGGTTATTGTGCAAGAAAGTTCCTAATTAAGTATGGAAAGTATATAGTTGAGCTCATAGTTGATTTTTTTTATTGGAAATAAAATCAGTGGATATATTTTCTGTGAAATATTATCTTATTTCCAAGGAAAATATATCCTCACGATCTCATACAATATGCTTACCAAATGCCTACTTAAGAGAACCAAAAAGCACATAAACCCTAACAATTTTGCACGAGCCTTTTACGAGAATCAAAGTTGTAAAAGCTCTATCTCTAAGAAAGACCTAGCATTAATCCATTACTACACTTAGGTATTAATTTACTCTCATTTTAAGCTTTAAGCCTATTCTGTAATTGAGAGACAAACTGTTGTCGAGTGAGCAGGTTGTGAGTTCAATTTGCTGGGGAACTTGGTCGGGGATCAAGTTCATTTGAATCAACATAGTTGGTCATTGGGTAGAACTTTCATAGGTGGAAGTTGGGAATCTGTTTGTGCAGAGGTGCATAATCGGATTGATTGTATTCTTTTGTCAATCAGAGGTGAATAATAAAAGAGTGAGTGAGTGGAGGACGTAAACCTATTAGAAGTCGAACCTCGTTAAATCTTGGTGTTGTTTATTTCTCGCATTCACTTTCCGTTGCTTAAGGATTGGTTCTTAACTGGTCTCAATTAATCGAAAAATTTACAACACTAATACAATACTCAATTCACCCCCCCTCTTGAGTATAATCTATACTTTCAATTGGTATCAGAGCCTAACTTCTAGAAAGGGTAATACCTAGAGAAGGAAGATAAAGATGACTACTCAAGAAATGACAAACGAAAATGGAGGATCAAGGTTGCCCAAATTCAATGAAACCAATTATCCATGGTGGAAGATCTGCATGAAGAACTTTATCATTGGCACTAACAATGAATGCTGGATGATTATAAAAAAGGGTCCAAGGAAGGTTGCAACCAACTCTGATGGCACAGAGAAGAAAGAAAGTGAATATACATCAACAAATCTAAAGACTTTTGAGAAGAATGCCAAAGCCATGTCTCTTCTTCAACAAGGTGTTGCTGATAATGAGGTAAGCCGTATTTTTGCATGCCCTACTACTAAGGAAATATGGGAAACCCTAGAGTTATCCTATGAAGGAACTAGTGAAGTCAGGAGATCTAAGGTGGATATGCTTATGTCCAAATATGAAACTTTTGATATGAATCGAGATGAAAATATAATAGATATGTTTACTCGCTTTATGTCTATTATTTATGAACTGAAATCTCTTGGCAAAAACTTCACTAGTGAAGATTTGGTCAGAAAAATTCTATGGAGTTTGACAGATAAATGGATGCCCAAGGTTACTGCAATACAGGTCGCCTAGGATCTATCCACCTTGATCGTAGAACAACTCATTGGATCTCTAATGACACATGATATTTTGGTTGATTCAAAGGAAGAGAGTACAACCAAAAGTCATGGACTAGCTTTAAAAGGAGAAGAAAATAAGGAAGATCAGGACGAGATAGGTCTCATGGCAAGGATATTTGAGAGAAGTCTTAGATCTTAGTACAAAGGGAAGTCTTGGAAGAACAAGGGCAACTCAAAGAAGACTAGTACCATCATTGCTTGCTTCAAGTGTGGTGAAACTGGACACATGATCAAAGAATGTCCAGCATGGAAAAATGACAAAGGAGAACAACGAGAGAGGAAGATAACTAAAAGAGCCACGCTTGTTTCTTAGGGAGATTCAGACTCAGGTGGTGAAAGCAAGGAGGACAAGGCTCTTGTTTGTGTGACAACAATGTTGGGAGACGTAGACCAGAGACGTACCAGTTACGGCAAGAAAGGTCACATGTGTCTCATGGCCGGAAAACAACTCTTCAGATGAGGAATAGGTAACTATCTCTGAAATTCAAGATTAAATGAGGTACTGTGATAGAGATGAGTTGTAACACCCCAATAATTCTCCCTTTTTCCTGTGAAATATTTAATTGAAGATACGGAGAACAATTGACATGTTATCGCCACGTGTGAAAACGTTTTACCTTATTCAGAATATTGCAGCTGAAAATGACTAAACCAAATAACAAAACTTTTAGGAAATTTATCAAAGAATTTAAAACCGTACATGTTGGAACCAACTTTGGCCCTTTTATTAAAAACCGAGGATAAATATTTTGGCAAACTCGCGAAACTTGAAAACTATTTTATCCAATTATAAAATACTAAAATTTTCAGTCGAAACATTAAAAAACAGTCCAAGAGTATAAAAGTCGAACACTCCCATAACCCAAACGTTGCAAATGCACATTTATAGCCATCAACAACTTGCACAATTCTGTGAAAAGTCTGTTCCCCAGAATTTCCAAATGAAATAAGGATCATCACAGGTACACAAAAAGAAGGAAAATGTGGACGACACGCAAAAACACACGCAATCAATAAAGCTTAGTACATACAACTTACGAAACGAGAAAACAAACAGACAACACCTCCCCTATAAACTGGACATACCAAGTTACGACAATTGCTCAAGAAACATAGAAAAACACAATGGTAATGTTCATAACCATTCAACAACATTTTATATAAGAAAACACAAAGGTGGTATTCATAACCTTAACCACTCAATATATATATACATTTGATCAAACCTACATCAATACCAAAAAACAACACTAAACCTGTTACACAAACTTTAGTACCTGAATAGATAACTACCTCAACACTTGTATGAATAGTTCAACCTCAACACCTGTATGAACAGTTCAACTCTGCTTCGACACCTGACTCAATATAGTTCATTAAATTATTTATGATTTGAGCAACCAATCCCAGACACACAAGTTGCCAAAATTCAACCAGACACACTAGGTGCCACAATTCAAATCGGACACACAAGGTGCCACAATTCAATCTCCCATGCCTCCCTGTCGAAAGGCATCAAAAAGTTCAATAAACCAGATGGCGAACGGGCGCKACTCCGTCACCATAGTTAGATGAGATCTCAAACTAACCCCATTTTGGATAAAATCCGTTATAAAATAAGTAAAGAGAGACGCGTTGATCAAACGACCCTTGAAAGGAAGCGAATAAAATCGCAACCCCAACCCCTGATTGTCAATACTCTACACGTGCACAAATCCAGAGTTTTATTGCTCATTCATAATTTATTATTTAATAGTTTATTATTTATCAACTTCCAAACAAGACCACAAAACACATACCAATTATTTTTAACACAAATAATTCCTTTAATTAATAAACYTGTTGGACAAGCCAACTGACCTCATCATTCAGACTTGAATACTTCCCTTTACTCAATTCATACATCATGTCATGAACGGGTAAAATCACCTCACGGAGTAAGTTACACTTGACCCCACTTAATTCATCCTTGTATTTAAAATAACCTCATGGAGTAAGTTATACTTGACTCCACTTAAATCCTCAATAGACCAAATCAGCTAATTAATGACAAATGACTAACTAACAACCTCCACATCAAACCTCATGGACAAACCAATTTCCACAATATTCCTCAATTTCCACAAATATAGACCAAGACGCAARTAAATAATTCACTCGTGACTACCAAACAATTCCATGGACATTTCCTACTCATGCTTCTAAGTTATCAAACGTCCTCAAACAACTTTAAGATCAAGATTCCGCAAGTAGTACGTACCTTGAAAAGAAAACAATCCAGCTATGTGTTTTTCATTTCAACAATAACTCAAGGAGAATTTCCTCCTACAACCAAATAGAAATCAATTATTATTGATTCCTAACAAAAAATTACAGCAATACATATTCCCTTGAAACCCCAAAAACTTTTAAAAACCAACCTCGAACATGTTTTAAAGATTAACTTCAACGCTTATACAATAAACCATTCATTTATTTCTATAAAAACTTTAAAAGCCATAATTTTAAAGGGTTAAAATCAATTTGAATATGTTTAATAACTCTGAAAATATCATAATTAACTTGTATTTTCGTGCCAAATATTTTTAATTAATTTTAATAACAAAACATATTTTGTAATCGAAAATTGTCAATCTGATGTAATAATTTATTAAAATACTAAAACTATACTAAAATTTATGAAACTTTTATACAGAGTGTATAATTGTATAGAGAATATTCAAACAAATTATCGTAAATTATATATTAACAGAAAAATAAGTAAAAATCAAAAACCGAATCCGATTTACGAAAACCAGTCCATTGAAAATGAATTTATTAAAATATTAAATCAGCTTGGAAAATTCTGAAAATTGTACACAAGGTGTATAATATCATAGATATCACTCCACAAAAATTTCGTAAATTATTGAAAAACATAAAAACGAATAACATAGATATCACTCCACACCGTACCTGAAACTTAAAAACCGTCGATTTAAAAACGAATTTTTGTTTAATAGTAAACATGTTTGAAAATTCTGAAAATTTTACACAATTGTATGAACATTACTTGAGCAAAGTTTTGTAATATATTGAAAAGCAGAAAAATAAATAAAAATCGAATACTAAAACTGGACAGATTAATCAAAACGTGAAAAACCCTAATTTTTGCAATTCAATAAATCTGAAAATTATCAATTAAAATCAACATTACACACTCATAAACTTTGTAATTTATAGTAGATTATATTCAAAAGAATTAGCATAAACGATTTGTTTATAAAAACTTCAAAGTTTAAACAAAATAAAAACATGTATTAACAATAGGATAAAAGAAGAAAACAAGAAGCAAGAAGGGGAGAGAGGGACAACAGGCTAGGCTAGGTGGCCGGCGATGGTGGTCGGAGCGGGCAACAGCGTGGGGCAAGCAACACTTTCTCCTTCTCTCTCTCCTTTTTTTTTGTTTGAGTGAGGTTTTACGTGAAAGAGGGGAGTAAAAGAAAATAAAAGCTCTTTTGTTGATTTAAGTTTTAGCCAGGTTAAATTTTAAATATCTTATCTATTTTATTTAATTTATTTTTGATAAAGGAGAAAAGATAGATTTATATCATAAAACATAATTTAAATTGAAAAAATAGAATTTAAATATATATATCTTTTCTATCATAAAATAAAATTTAAACGAAATAATAGCTTTCAAATAAAATATGTATCTTTTTATACAGTAAACTATAATATATTTATAGAAAATATGTTTATAAATATTCGAAAATTACGGGCATTACATGAGTTATTAGGTTTTATAGATTCCGCTATAGAACAAAATGTTAAAGGTAATGTTGCTTATAAAGCTAACAAGAAGAAGTTAAGAGAAGCAACACAAAATTTAGACCTAAGTGAATGTGGTTCTGCTGAACTTGCACTTATTTGTACCGAACTGAAAGAAAAAATTTCATAGCTTAAAATAAGTTTAGATAAGAAGATCATAGAAATTGAGTTGCTAAAACCTCAGTAAGATTTTACTAGAGAATTTTTTTATCAAAACAATAACAAAGGTTTTAGTAAACTTAAGAATGATGAAGTAGAAGGAATAAATTTCGAGTTGCTCAAACAAAAACATTTGACTCTAGAACATGTTGATTTAATTCTAGCTCACAACTATATAATTGATGATGTTGAAGAATTGTTCAAAGAGTATGTGAATATGAAAACTTCTCTTGCTACCACTAGTGGTGCAAATGTTAATGTCGAAGAATTGTGTTTGGAATATGAGGGTAAGATCTATGATTTATAGGCCGAAATATTCAATTCACTAGTAGAAAAATAGACAAAAGCTACACCTTAAAAGTCGCGGTTTTGGAAAACTGCAGCATTTGAGTGTTAAAAGCTGCGGTTTTTTTAATAACCGCAGCATTTAACCTATCCTAAAGMAAAAATAAAATAAAATATGAGAATTAAACAAAAGCTGCGGTTGTTTGGCCCAACCGCAGCATTTGGGTCTCTAAATAAATCAGAAAATTCTCGCGTGTCATCCTCTCTAGGCTTGGCTATTTAAAATCTCGGCCCAATAACACAAATGGCCATATAAAATCTTGGCCCTTTATAATTTATAACACAAATTGCCATACAAACCAAACCCTAACTCAGTAACTCTCACGCCTCTCTCTCTCTCTCTCTCTCTCTCTCTCTCTCTCTCTCTTTCCTCTCTTTCTCCTCTCTTTCATCTACCACCACTGGCCACCATCAATCTGCCTCCACGAAACCCTCCCACCACCCACGAAACCCACCTCATTATCTACGACCTCACCCCATCAATATGCCTCCACTATCTCCTCTCCTTGCTCCGTCGCGTCTCTCCTCTCCTTTGCCTTTCACCATTCGCCTCTTCCCTCTCGTCGCCTTGTTCGGTGATACTCCTCGCAAGTCGCAACACCCCAAATCTGGTTTTTAAATTTTTTTCCTATTTTTTATATTCATTTTTTGGTTTGCTAATTTTTAATTATATAGATCTTGAATTTTCTGTGTTTGTTGGTTTGTTCTTGATTTTTTCCGATTTTATTCTACTTTTTTATTTTCGAATCTATTATTTTTTTGAGATTTTAAATCTGTTTTTATTCGATTTTTGTTGCTTATGCACTTTTTAATATTCTGGGTTTATTCGTTTATTACGAAGATTTTCACTATTTTGGACAATTTTTTCATCGTCACCGCCTCTATTTTTTCATATCTGAAGTTTTGGTCAGTTTTTATTTTCATTTATATTTTCCGTTTACGGAGTATATTTTTTTATTTTTCGTTTATTTTTTTTCTTTTATGTTTTTCGTTTATATTTCGTTTGTATATTTTTGGTCAATTTTGATTTGAAGTTCTTAATTTTTATTTCGTTTATTTATATTTTCTCAGTTTTTTCTTTAGTTTTCCATTGAAATGTAGTAAAATCAATTTCTGAAATTTATTTCATTTTGACATTTGTTGTAGATTTCTAATATTTTACTGTAATTTTTTCTCAGGTCTTGAAGATTGAATTGGGAAGGAGGAGCAATTACGTATTTTTCAAGATGATGTTTTAAACATGGAAAGATAAAGATGATGATTTAAATTTGGCAAGATGAAGATGCTGATTTGAAATTTTGTTTAATATATGATTCAATTTTGTTTCTGGATTTCTCCATGAATTTGGATGTTTATTTGTAATTTTTAATGTACTCTAATGATTCACCTAATCAATATATACACGTTTTTTTTACGAGTGTAATTTTTAATGTACTCTAATGCTTTTGAATCTGCTTTTGCAACTCTTTTGAATTTCTATGCACATATCAATTATCAATAGACAGCATAATTTTTGTGAAAAAAAATAAAAAAAATAAATATGGTAACAAATACTGCGGTTTTTAGCAAAAAACCGCAGCTTTTGAGGGTTTAAGTCTAAAGCTACACACCCAAAAGCTGCGGTTCAAAACCGCAGCTTTTGAACTTTTTTCTACTAGTGATTTAAAGAAAAGTATCAACACTAAAGTTACTTCAGGTAATCAAGATGTTTTTATTGATTCTTCACAATTGGATTATGAAGGTAAAATCTGTGATCTTCAAGCCGAAATATACAAACTACAAAAAGGCAAAAACATTGAGACCACTAATGAACTAGACTTGGATCTGGTTGCCAAACTTAAAGATGAGCTTCAYAGGGTAAAGTTGGATCTTGCCATTGCTGCAGAATTTAATGAAGCTCAGCTTAAGAAACTTGAAACCAAGGAATAGGATCTGAGTGATTGCCTAAGACATATGAACAGGTTGCTCGATGTAGAGATGGTGCTTGGATTTCTAAATTCAAGCGAGGTAAGTATGTGTTTGCAAAATACATGCATGTTTGCAACTATTCTGGTAAGAATGGACATATGATTGATTCTTGCTGGACTAAGTAAAAACATGATAAAAGAAATCAGTCACATGTCCAAAATGTTCAGAGTCCAAAAGGAAAAACATGATAAAACAAAAGGGACAAGTGTGAAACAAACTTGGGTTAGAAAGGACAAAGCCAAACCAGTCCAAAGAACAAGGAACCCAAGAAAATCTAGGTTCTAAAACTAACCTTGATTTGTTTGTGCAGGTTAAAGTGAAAGGAAAGCCATGAACAATGGTTACTCTAGACACATGTCTAGTGATATAAGTCAATTTCTTTCACTCATGGCCTATGAAGGAGGAAGTGTCACCTTTGGGGATAATAGAAAAGGTTTGATCAAAGGTATAGGTAAGGTTGGTAAGACACTTTCTCAAGCAATTGATAATGTCTATTTTGTTGAAGGTTTGATACACAACCTCTTGAGTATTTCTGAGTCGAATTCCTAAGACCAGTGCTACTTGTCTCAGTGTTATATATTGAAGATGACCATTTGCTGTGGCATAAGAGACTTGTACTTGTAAGCTTTTCTTTGTTAAATAAATTGCGAACTCAGGATTTGGTTACAGGATTACCYAACATCAAATTTGYTGTAGATCATATTTTTCATGAATGTGTAAAATGTAAACATGTCAAGTCATATTTTCAGCCAAAGAAGGTTGTAAGCACTACTAAACCATTCGAGCTTGTACACATGGATTTGTGTGGACCTATGCGTGTGCAAGGTAGAAATGGTCATAGTTATGTGTTTGTTTTAGTTGATGATTATTCTCGGTATACCTAGACAATTTTTCTAAAATTTAAAAATGAAACTTTTGAGGAATTTGAAATCCTAGTAAAATAAGTCCAAAACAAGATTAATCATCAACTAGTCTCTATCCAGTTTGATCATTGTTYTGAATTTGACAATGTCAATTTTGTAACCTACTGCAGTGATCATGGTATAACTCACAACTTCTCAGCTCCCAGAACTCCACAACAAAATGGAGTGGTTGAGAGGAAAAATCGCACTCTAGAAGAAATGGCAAGAACTATGCTTCTAGAGAGTGGTTTACCTCGAAACWTCTGGGCTRAAGCTGTGAGTACTTCGTGCTATATTTTAAACAGGGTAATGTTAAGACCACTGCTGAAGAAAACTCCTTATGAACTCCTTAGGGGAAGAAAGACAATAATTGCACATTTACGTGTTTATGGGTGCAAATGCTTTATACACAGTAATGGTAAACCAATTTTGGATAAGTTTGACCCAAGGAGTGATGAGGCTGTATGTTTTCGTTTGATACTCTTGACACATCAAGGCATATAAAGTGTTTAACAAAAGAACCTTGTGTGTTGAAGAAAGTATCCATGTTTTGTTTGATGAGACTAACATGTTCAGCAAGTATGTGCAGGTTAATTATGCTGATGAGTTCGAGATTCGTWTGTTGAACTTCACAGGAACTGAGGAAGGAAATGATGCTGAAGCGGGCTCACCACACAACTCTCCTAGAGAGGAAGAGTTTGGTACATCACAAAATCGAGTAGCTCAAGAGGTAAAGGAAGAAGTAAGTGACTCAAGGTCACATCCACATGAAGATGATGTAGCTGAGATCACTAGAGGAACTGGTTCACCCATTTAAAATGAAAATGACATAGGGGGAACCAGTACCAGACCAGGTTCAACATTGGAAAGCACAAATGTAAACTTTGATACAAACAAATCTTTTAAGTATAAGTCCTCTCACCCCACTAATTTATTACTAGTTATATTAACAAAGGGGTGCAGATTAGGAAGTCTACTTTACAAAACTTTTGTGCATTTTACTCCTTTCTTTCAAATGTTGAACCAATTGACTATAAATTGGCTTTAACAGATCCAGATTGGGTTCTAGCTATGCAAGTTGAACTCAATCAGTTTGAGAGAAATCAAGTTTAGCATCTAGAACCTAGGAAGGATAATATGTCTGTTATTGGAACCAAATGGGTATTCAGAAATAAGTTGGATGATTCAAGTATTATAGTCAAAAATAAATCAAGACTAGTGGTTCAAGGGTTTAATCAATAGGAAGGAATTGATTATGATCAAACCTTTGCTCCTGTAGCCAAGCTTGAAGCAATCAGGATTTTAATTGCATTTGTAGCCCACATGAACTTCAAACTCTTTCAAATGGATGTTAAGACAGCCTTTCTTAATGGCTATTTGAAAGAGGATGTCTTTGTGGAATAACCCCCTGGATTTGAGGATAGTGACTTGCCAAACCATGTGTTTAAACTTGATAAAGCTCTTTATGGTCTCAAACAAGCTTCTAGAGCATGGTATGAGAGACTTTCCAGTTTTCTTCTAGAAAATGGATATAAGAGAAGCTCAGTTGTCAAGACACTATTCTTAAAAGACAAGGGAACTAATCTGTTAGTGGTCCAGATATATGTTGATGATATTTTGTTCGGAGCTACTAATCCTGATTTGTGTGATGAGTTTGCAGATTTGATAAAAAGTGAATTTGAGATGAGTATGATGGGAGAACTTGAGTTCTTTCTAGGGCTTCAAATTAAGTAAACCAAGGATGGAATAATGATCCATCAACAGAAATATCTCAAAGAGCTGTTGAAGAGATCTGGTCTGCAGGACAACAAATCCTATGAAACACCTATTCCAACTTCTACAAAACCGAGCCTCGATGAGAAGGGCAAGGATGTTGAGGGTAAGCTGTACAGAGGTATGATTGGCTCATTATTGTACTTGACAGCAAGTAGGCTAGATATAGTGTTTTCAGTAGGGTTGTGTGCTAGATTTCAAAGCAATCCTAAGGTATCTCACCTAAAGGCTGTCAAGAGGATTCTGAGGTATCTAAATGGTATTGATGATCTATGTCTGTGGTATCCAAAAGGAAGCAGTATGAACTTAATTGGATACAATGATGCTGACTTTGTTAGTTTTATTGTGGACAGGAAGAGCTCTTTTGAAATGGCCCATTTCTTAGTTTCTTGCCTCATTTCATGGGGATTTAAGAAACAAAATTCTGTGGCTTTATCTACATGCGAATTTGAGTACATTGCAGTTGCTTTGTGTTGTGTTCAGCTCTTGTGGATAAAGTGACAAATAAAAGATTTTGGGGTTTGTTTCGGAAGAGTTCCTATTTTATGTGACAACACTGTCCAACACTCTAAAACCAAGCATAATGAGATTAGACATCATTTTCTGACGAAAAATGTTGAAAAAGGTAATGTTGAGTTAGAGTTTTGCAGGTCAGAAGATCAACTAGCTGATGATAAGTTGATAAAATACACATTTGATATGTCATATTTTATTGATATTTGTCATAATTTTATCCAAATTTAATTCTTTTGAACTATATTTGTAATATAATTCGATATTAGTAGTCTCGGGTATGTTTGTGTTATTTTTGTAGGAGTTGGCTTCTTTTGCTAGGATTATTGGAGATGTGAGAAGCGCTAATTGGATGGTGATCAAAGAATGGACAATTCAAGGTATTTATACTATAAAAAAAGCTTTAAAAGAGTTACTCACGAAGTTCCTTTGCAATATGGTTGTGGAGATCACCTAGTTTGCCACAACTAGGTTGTGGCCACTTGATTTTTGATGTGTTTTGAAGTACATGGCAGCCCACTYCGCACCCTAGTTGTGGCCTAGTATCACATGCCACACCCAGGTTGCGGCCCCTTCTTTGATGTTACAAAATCTCTTGATTTTCCTAGCATTTAAATAAGATTAGATAGAATTTTTATTACATGTACAACTCTTGGGCTCCCCAACAAAACTCCTACCTAGGCTATTAATCTATATAAAGTAGTTAGGAGATGAATAAGAAAAGAGGAGTAGGGCATACGTACAGTAGGGGGAGCCGCAACTTACTGGAATGAATTCCGCGAAGCATATCAATGTCAGGTTATATGTAGTTTGTGCCAAACTCTTATTATTCCTTAGTTTTATATAATCAAATTTGTTTCGTTTGGTTAATTTTTGGATTATTGCTTTGTTCATCATTTTAGTTATTTGTTTTATTTCTTAATTATGTTTGATTAGTTTATTAATCTAGGGTTAWGTTAAACCCTAGTCATGATTGATATTTAATATATTTCCCCCAATTCTATTACCAATCATTCTTGCTTAATTGATTGTGCGTATGCCAATACTAGATTAGGGATAATTAGTATTGTTACGATTCCATTGTCTCTATCACAACAGGAGTTGGGTTTCGACGGATTTGATTATTTCAATTAACGACATGAAATTCTCCACGGGAGTAGGTAGAACGGATTGTTAGGAATTTAGGGTATTGTGTTCAATGTCTCTAATTTGTATGATTCCACGGGAGTAGGCTTGAGTACAAATTAGGAAATCCATAGATACTCGAGAGAGGTTTATGGTATTTTATAGGGTTACCTTTCCTCTTAAACAAGTGATTGAATTGGGGTAGGAATTTATCTTATATAAATCATGCTTATTAGTTTTCTTTAATCCTAGACTTTTTTTTTCCTTATTAGTTTATTTTATTAGTTCGTAGTTACTCAATCGTCAAAATTTGTTTTACTCGACTAATTGTAGTTCATAGCGATCAATAATTATTTGAACCTTCTCTGTGGGATCGACCCTGACTTACCCTACTACATAGTCACTACAAGAATTTCGTGTAAGGCCGACCGAAATTATCGACCGAAAGAAAATCGGTCGGTATTACCGACCGACACCGACTGCAGTTGGTCGGTGTATTTTACCGACTGATTTTGAAATCGATCGGTGARCCCTTTGAATTATACACCCCCATCCGCATTTTTAATTAAAAAAAACAATTCCCAAAACATCACCGACCGAATATTCGGTCGGTGATGTTTTGGGAATTTAACCCCCCTTCTGTGTTTCTATTTAAAAAAAAAGAAATCAAATAATTTACTGACCGAATAATCGGTGGGTAAATGATTTTTTAAATGGAAAAAAATTATTTTTATTTCATTCGACTCACAACTCACAAATCAACTCACAAATCACTCGACCCTTTCCTCACTCCTCACTCACAACTCACAACTCACTCTCTCTCTTCGAACCTCACGGCGACCCACTCCGCGACCCTCACGGCGAACCCACTCTCTCTCTCTCCTTCATTTTCTCTTTCTCTTTCTCTTTCCCTCTCTCTCTCCTTCGTTGTGGTTGCGCTCCTGCTTTTCTTTGTTACGCTGCTGCTGTCCTATGGTGGTTGCGCTGCTGCGGTGCTTGCGTGGTCTGCAGCCTCGATCTCCTCGCCGCCACTCCCCTCTCTCACAACCGGTGCTGTTCATTAAGGTTAGGGTTTGATTTTTTTTTATTTTTTGCTTTAATTTTATGCAATTAATCAAAGTGGGCTGTTTTTTATTTTTCGCATTTTTTTGATTTAATCAAATTGGATTCATTTTGACCTTTGGAATGAATCGGGCTGTTTTACTTCTTTCATATCAAAATTGTGTGTGTAATTTGTGTATGTATGTTGCAATTGAACAAAATGGTCATTGGAAACGTGAATTAGGAAGAACCATTAGTATAGTGGTTCAATGTTTTTGCCAAGAAACAATTTATATTGATAAATTTGTGTCATAGATTTTCACAAACCACATAAGCAATAATGGGTTTATAGTAGACAATAAAGAGACCATTAGAAGAAATGAAGCGGGATTTCCCTTGAATATTGTTTGGTAAAGCTGAATTAACATGGCTGCGCTCAGACCTAAATAACCCTGAAATGGAAATTCTGCTCATCTTAGACATCAAACAATCCGTGCTGTAATCTCAAATATAGCATGTCATGCATAACCCAATGGCCATTTAAAAGATTGCTTCCAATGGTGATACTTTTTACATTAGTTGCTAAGATACTTGTATAAAAACACCGACTAATATCGTGTCACACGTAATCAACGGCCTATAAAAGACTGCACCGAAAAAGTTCAGCAATGCAAACCACAATTCTTTTATAGATTTAAGATTAATAAAAAGCTTATGACAGATGTGTGTTCTACAAATATTCTTTTACTTGTGATCATCATTCATGGAATATGCCCGTGCATTAGCACCGATTTAAGTATAAACCCAACTGATGGTATAGCAAAACAATCTACAGGATTAGCTTATCAACATTACAACATATGCATTTGAGTAGCATAAAAATATACTTGTAGTTTCTAACGAAGTAAATGAAAAGTGCAGTGTATTTGAAACTTTTTAGTAGTAGCTTCCACGAAAGCAATCTACTTGGTTTTATGTTACATATATACTCGATCTATATATTACAGTAGTTAGATATACTATAATCAAATATCAATCCATACATCAACAAAAGTCAAATATCGATTAATCCGTATTATTAGTGACGTTGACCTGAATCAATTCCGGTCCAGAGAACAAATATTAAGGCTTTTATCACTATAAGTCTATAATCATGCAACATGTTAAGGCTTCAATTAATAAAATGCATCATTATTCATATATCAACAAATATTTAGTATAAAAGAATGAATGAAAGACTTACAAAGAACTTGGAATTAAAATTTGGTGTTGATATCTTGCTTGAGAATCTGATCCAAAAAATAACCGTAAGAACCAAATTCGTGATTGATGGTATTGCCAAACCATAATTATTAGAATACTTACTTGTATATCCGACGTTTGATCTCCACCAGTGTTTAATCCTTGTTTCAAATCGACACGACACAACTTGTATATCTAATCTTTGCTCTCTAAATTTGTTTACCCCTTGCTTCAAATCACCACAATTCTACTATAAATGACACTATTAGATAATGTGACTAAAGACATCTATTTTAATTTTAAAAACAGAAATATGTGTACACTACCTGATTTGCAGGTGTTTTTTCTCTATACAATTTGTTTTGACGCAAGGAAGGAATGAGATTAATCTGCTCAATAAATATTCAAACCTGAAACACTATTAGACAATCAAGAAATGCATAAATGTAGCTGAATTGTGATCCTGATATATGTAGCATGTGATTGTAGCGTAATTCAAGGTTTCATTTTTTTTCTTGTTTTTTTATTAAAAGTAAGTAATGCAACAGTTTTTATAATAATGGGAGGTAATGCAGCAATTTTTTCGTTTTTTTCCTTCTTTTTAATATACTAGATTGTGCCCCGAGCAAATTGTTGAAAGTGACAATCTTGAAAGTGATGGCAACCTTCCTTACTTAAGCTTCTAACTTCATATAATCATGGTTTTTTATATGATCATGCAAATTATAATTAATTATTATTAATTAATTAATGTAATTGTTGTCACACTTGTAATAAGTATAACTACCGTTGTTATGCAATAATTATTTTTTATAGATCGAATTAGGGACTTTGAATAAAGAATGAAATGTGTCCTAGTAAAATAGTTTCCTCCACCGACTCCAACAAAATGGCATAATTGCGTGATGAAGATGGTGGATAAGTATTCAACTCACACACTAGCTATGTAGCTAAGGTCGTTTTCTAGGATGAGACTTGTTTATAATTAGGTTTTGGTTTAAATTTTGATGTGGGTCATATATTTGTCACCCAATGCCAATCTCCATTATGTATGTATGTATGTATGTATGTATGTATGTATGTATGTATGTATGTATGTATGTATGTATATAGTAGAAATTAGTAGTTGTGTGGGAGAACTCTTATCGATTGGACAGTATTAATCCAACAGAAATAAGTGGCACAAACTATTGCATAATTGAAATTCTCCTAGTGTTGTAATGATACGATAAGTCTTTGACAGGCTGTGAATTGCAGTGTATAGTACATGTGCGCTTCATGTTATATTTTTGCAAATAATACTTTTCTACGTAGAATACAAAGACAAACATCAATAACAAATTCTCAAAAACACAGATCTAGAACATCTTGCATTATACAAACCATAGCAAATACATAACATGATAACTGACAATAAAAATCTACACAGGGAACACAGCACACATAAGCAACTAATTATACGATACATTACATACATACACAACACACACAACCACAACAGACAGACAG
>SNQN01010209.1:6550-22702 GCA_008642245.1 Bassia scoparia
AAAAGAGTTACGTCCCCGTAACTTACCTCAACAACAAAACTCAACCAACAAAACTCAGGATACGTCTTTCAAGTTTCCTTTGGTGTTGCAGTATTGCCGACTTATTAAGACAAKCAARAGTGACCCAAATCATATCATTCTAAACCCATAAACAAGTCTAGTAATATTGAATCGCACTTCCACTCGGCTCCTGCATGTTAACCTTTTGGAAACGAACTCAGTTATTTCTCTTTTCATGTTCGGCCACTACTATWATTTCTTCAATCTTTGTATAATATATGTCCTCCTGAGTCTCTTGTCTCAAATCACCTTAATTGTATAAACACATTTCTTGCCCTTAAATATCAYACTTCCATCCTCATAATTTGTAATTTCACTTTCAACACCAATTTCTCACTTGTTCTTTAGTCCTCTACAAAATTCCACAATACTTCGTTGTTCTRGAATTACATCAAGTATGTATGGCTCAATTGACATAGCACTCAACTCCTCATATCACCATTRTATTCTGT
Source organism: Bassia scoparia (assembly GCA_008642245.1). Taxonomy (NCBI): domain Eukaryota; kingdom Viridiplantae; phylum Streptophyta; class Magnoliopsida; order Caryophyllales; family Amaranthaceae; genus Bassia; species Bassia scoparia. The sequence goes on from SNQN01010209.1 coordinate 7,063, forward strand.
CGCATAACACAACTAAGCCTTGTTGATGCCTAAGTATACACCACAAATCTTTCATGTCCATCGGGCAATGCTAGTACCGAGGCGATTGTCAACCAATTTTAAAGATTTTGAAAGCTGACTCACACTGTTTATTCCACTCTAATTTGTCTTCTTTTTTATCAAATTGGTCATAGGTCTCTCTAGGTTCGAGAAGTTCTTAACAAACCTCCTAAGGTACTCAGTTGACCCCAGAATACATAAAACACCAGATGACAGTCACCTTCTTAGGCATGGGCCGCTCACTAACCTCATTAACCTTTACAGGTTCCACAGAAATAGGTTTCCTAGAAATGTAACGACCCAAAGACACAACTTGCTCCAATCACATCACAGCTTACATTTCGAAAAATTGCAAACAATCTATGACTTCAAAGTATCTCTAGAACGGTCCTCAAGTTCGCAACATGTTCCCCCTCATTCCTTGAATATATCAAGATATCATCAATAAAAACAACCACAAATTTGTCTAGGTACTCATGAAATACTCCATTCATTAACTCCATAAAAATGGTGTACTCAAACTTATTATCCTCGATTATTTGTTGGTTAACCCAAAATGCAAGATCATAAACTCATAGTGCCCAAAACGAGTCTCAAAAATAGTTTTTGGAATGTTTTTGTTAGCAACCCTCAACTAGTGATATCTTGACCTCAGGTCAACCTAAAAATTACTCATCCTTTGTAACTGGTCATACAAGTCATCTATTCTCGGTAAATGATACTCATCCTCTACAGTGACATAGTTTAATTCCRAATAATCAATACACAGTCGAAATCTTTCATCTTGCTTTTCCACAAATAAGGTTGGTGTTCTCTAAGGTGAGGCACTAGGCCTATTAGATCCCTTGTCTACCAATCCTGCAATTGACTCATTACCTCCTTACCTTCGCTGGTGCCATTCTATAGGGTGTTTTTGAAATCAGCGCAGTCCTTGAACTTAAACTTATGGTGAATTCAACTTCTCTAGTTAGCACTCCCGAAATCTCCTCTGGAAAGAATACATTTATGAACTCATTCACCACTGTAACATGCTCTAMTCTCTTACTCTCCTCACGCTCAAGTCTTTCACACAACAGAAATAAACTGGATATCCCTTAACTATTAACTTCATAACTTGCATGATACAAACTAGTCCCAAACTTTTCGATTTCTCAAGACTCCTATATGTCACACTCTTCTTCACTAGATTCCTTATGTGCGCTTTCTGTAATTCACAACCTTACTTTGCTATGTATGTCCATAATTAATTCATTCCCAAAAGACATCCAAGGGTGCTAAGGCAACTCAAAGAGGTTAAATGGAAGAACAGCTTCTGTGATGTTTAAGGGTAAGCTTTTATGGAGTTTATCACAAGGGATGACCCCACCCGTATGCAAGTAAACAAATAAAACAATAGGGCTTGAAACAGAAGAAGTTAATTGGATGACAACAGGTGTGGAGACAATAGAATATGAATATTAGGATCAAACAAAGTTTTAACAGGGATATAATAGATAAAATGGATAGAGGAGGTACCAGTGACAACTTTAGAGGCCTTTTCAGCCTCCTTTCTGCCCATTGCTAACAGACGCCCAGTAGCATTGCCTGTTTCTTGACCAGCTCTTCCGCCTTGATTGTTTGGCATGGAATTACTATCTTTCTATTGGTGTTGTCCTCCCAYGAAATCCTCAGATGGGTTCTCGTTACGCACTCTTTTCACTTCTCTAGTAGGTTGGTGACTCGGTAACTGATTTGGGATAAACTCATTCCTTAGCTCTTACTTATAGGTTTCCCATTCGAAGTTAGGTAGGTTTTCAAAAATGTTCTTCTTTGGGACCACCAAGCATAGCAATATCATTAAGATAAATGAAAGCACTTATCACTTTCATGTGCTCAGGACACTCTAAGGCTATAAAGATTTTGTCAAACATTCTAATCTAAACGTTCTAGCGTAAGCAGGTCCTCAACCCAAAGAGATTCATTGGCTTCACTAAGGCTATGGTCTTAAGTAATTTGCTGAAATGAATCAGCTCACTGCGTTGGAGCTTCATGCTTTTAGCTAACTGCTGAGTCATATAGATTCAGGGCAGCTTTTCCCTACAACGTTTTGCTCTGACGCATCTTGTCTAAGGAAATGGCTAACGACTTAAAGGTTTCAGCAAAACGCGGCGACGTACGTGCCATCACACTTCTACTCCTGGATGGACGAGCAAGTCTTTCAAATCAGCGAAGAACACATAACAAAACAAGTCCAGACTCATAATAGCAATATTTCATTCTTACAGTGGTTGGCTTCAAGGAGTGCCAAATGACGCCTACTCCATTGGTTCCAAACACAATCCAATAATCATATCACATATTAGCATTTCATTTGGAGATAATTTCTCCAAGCAAGTAAGACACATAATAGTTAGTCACGAGCTCAGTGCACAAGCAAAATGAGATAATATCCTAAAATGGAATTTTAATAAACATCTAGTAAAATAATAGATTGAAATACAAAGTATCCAAAATAGTTTAATAGAATAGTACGTCAAAAAAATAAGATGTTCTGATAACAAATAATATTAGTAATTATGCAATTTGGCTGAAATTAGCCATCAACAATTCCAAAACTAGTCATCAATAGATAAAAGAGAAATTAAAATAAAAGCTAGGCGTGCAAGAATAAATTTATTCATAAATTGTTATCAATGATAACACTACTAAAAAAAAACACCTAAGGTGACCCCCTATTGTGTCCATGTATAAATATGGACGCCTAAAGCTATAGCGTCCTTCGTTTTATAAAATGGGACACGATAGGATGTTGATATTTTTGCAGCACCCTATCTGCGTCCCCTCAAAGATAATGTGTGACACCTAAATTATTGTGTCCCTTATAACATAATATGAGGACGCATAGGTGAGTGCGATCGTGTCCCCTCTAAATAAACAAGAGACACATAAACCTATTGTATCCCTCTAAGATAATATGCGACGCGTAAAGTTTTGTCGCTTCTAATATAATATGGGACATGATAGGTGTAACGCTATCGTGTCCCTCTAATAACAAGGACACAATAACCTATTGTATCCTTCTAACATAATATGCGACGATAAAGTTATTGTGTCGCTACTAAGATAATGTGCGACGATAGCTTAAAGTATCGCGTTCCCGTATACAACAGACGCATAACCTATTGCATCCATTCTAATGTAATATGGGACGCATAAAGTGAATGTGTCGGTTCTAAACATAATATACGACGTGATAGAGTTCGACTATTGCATCCTAATTAACCAAGGGACACCTAAACTTATTATTAAATGTCATATACTTTCATTTCTATTTTTTTTACAAAACTTATCTTATATAATTGTTGAATACAATAAACACAAATAAACCCAAAATAAACACAATAGCATATACCCCCCCTAAAACTTGACTTTTACATATAAAACAAAGGAAACAAAGAAAATAATAAAATTAAATTAAAAAATAAACACAAAGAAACCCAAAAATCCTTACATTGAATCAGTGATACGAACCCTTATTTCATATAAACCAACTCAAAACCCCAATTCATAGTCATCTTAAGATTACCTTATTCCCAATTTTCTTCCCAATTACTCTAGTTCCTCTTCAATTTCAGTTTATTGTTTTTGTTTGCGTTTTCATAAGCTTCGATCTAGTTCGGTTACTATTCGCGTGTTGTAGTTCGCAGCCACTATTCGCGGTTGTTTGCGCCTGGACGGCTGCCTAGACTTCTTCATTTGGTGCTGCTATTTGTGGGCTGCTATTCGCGGCCACTAAAACGTTAGGAATCCTGCTTCATTGCTATTTGTGGATGCTGCTACTATTGTTACCTTATATAGGTAGTGTCTTGTTTTTTCTTTTTGATTTTATTAGTGTTGCAATTGTTGACACTGTTTTGAAGAGGAATTCGAGAAGATGATATACGATTCCGTATTTGACTGTGTTAACGACCTACTTCATCTATGGATTGTTGTTTGCGTTAGTCAGTTGCGTGATTTCTTCTGCAAAATTTTTGATTGGTGGACTTCTAGTAATCTTCAGGTTTTAATTTGTGTTTTAGTTTTTTGAATTTAATTTCAGTTCTTTAATTTTGTGAATTTTGATTTAATTTTGAGATTTTGTAAGGTTAGCTCTGATTTGCTTAGGTCTTGAAGATTTCTATATTGGACGACTTTATCTTCGACTTAGGTATTTTTTTCTGCTACAATTTGTTTTTCTAGATCATCATTAGATTAGCTTAGCTGTTTATGTCTTTCTGTGCATAGTTTGGTAGAATTGACATTTTTAATTTGCAATAATTTCTTAGCCATGTATGCTGAAGAGGCTAAATTGCAAACTTCAATGGAATCGTAGTTGATTCCGCTGAATTGCTTAGCATTGTGTTCTTGATAGGAGGATGATTTCATCAAATGACTGAAAGTGGCGAGCTTTCACTATAACTTATGATTCATCCCTGGTGTGATGAGCAGTGTTCCATATCATTACACCAGTAATATTGAATTAGTTCTCCTGAGAGCGGGGGATAAATTCTCCGATAATTCTGCAAAAGGTTGCTTAAATTTGTGGACAGGGGCAAAATGTGGTATACAGGTGGGATGAAAAAAGACTGCAAACCTGAAAATTATAAAGCAATGGGTGCGAGATACTTACAAGTCAAGTGCCAATACAGTGGGCATTTTAGGGGGTGATTATGCTTGTGCTGCAAAAGTTCCACATCTTAGATGAGCCAAACTTCAAAATATAGATAAATGTTTAGTTGGCAGAGAATACTTYCTTGTAAATTTATCGTTTACCCAATAGAYTTAAGTCGCAGTTGTGTAACGAATTATTACCCTAAAATCGAGGAAAGTAAATCTCCTACAGGGTAGTAGAGATGGTAGGTAATCATTTCTCTCAAAATATGGGCAATCATTTTTCACTTCTCTCGTCACAACATCAATATACCGTTCCATCCTCCGGCCCTTCATCTGATCTTCATTCCCTCAATTCTTCTCCATTACTCCCTCAACCTAATCCGATAAGGCAATATTCAATATGATTTTTGTACTAAACACTTGTATTTCGAGTCTTAAACTATTAATTTCAAGCTATTAGCATATAGGTGCTAGATTGAAGAAGATAAATTGACAAAGGAGGTCAAAGAAATTAATGTCGGATAGGGTGGTGGCCTTGTGGGGAACTGTTGTAGCAGCAATGACATGATGGGAGGTAAAGACTTGCAATAGAGCAGTGAAAGGAGTGTTTRTGTTCTCATTTGATTTACTCCCTAAGTTGTTTAATATTTAGAATAAATCTAAGCTAATTAAGTTAAAATCAGACGCCGTTATTTCTTCTRTGTCATCACTTGAGACATTCTCACTAGCTGAGCCAACATTTGGCTGCAGCAACGTTAAACATTTATGGAGTATCTCTGGTTCATCTTGCTCCTTATTCTTTAAGTACCCTGAGAACAAATTATTTTGATTCAATGCTCTAACACAACCATTCAATCTTAAACATAATACAGCTATCAAAATCACACGGAAAACAAAAGGTAAATGTTACAGCAAAAGGAGGGGACACAGATAATATTGAGCAACTAATCATACTTTCTTCTTTGTTACAGTCCTTAACTTCCTGCACATAAAAATCCATTAACATTTCTTGGTTCAAATTACAATTCAAAAATTGTTTCATATTGATTACTCCGATCTTCTTACACTGCAATGATAATTTGAAGCAATGTCTTTAAACAGAATCACATACTCACTAAGATAGACCAATTATTTCCCGTCAACAAAAAAGATAGACCATTTATATGCTATGGTCTACGGAGTAGTTATTTATAAACGTGATGTGTGCATGAGTTACATTAATGGTGTTTTCTCAATTAGTTAGAGTGATAAAAATTTTGGTTAAACATACATTTAAAATTAATTTAAAATTTTTGTACATGCTTTTTAAAATCAAAGTGAAAGGAATTGTACACGTGTATGAGGCATTGAGGCTCAATCCATACAAGTGTGATATCGTTATAATATTTCCTTATTACAAGGGTGATATCGTTTTAATATTTTGTTTTTAACATTGTAGCATTTTTCTTCGACACGATATTCGCAAGAGGAGATTGATGATGTTCGTGATATWTGGTGCAACTACTTCATCAATCATTGTGTGTAGTTACTATTGTAGGATTTTAGTAATTAATTTAAGCTAACTAATTATGAATTCTAATTTTGTCGTATTTATGTACGGAATCGAAATATGGTATTTGAAATATTGTTAGATAATGAAATTATGTACGGAATCGAAATATATATGGTATTTGGAATATTTTTATAATTCATTAAATATTTTGATTTTAATATAATGTACGGCATTATTATGAATTTATTGATAAAAATTAAAATTTAAATTTATATCCTAATGCATCGTTTATTTGTAACATTTGGGACACCTTACAATTAGCATATCATAATGTTGTCCCCATTGTGTAATGTTGACACGTAGCTTACCTACGTGTCCTCTCTTTAGCTAACATTGACTCTTAGCTTACCTAACGTGTCCTTTCTTATGTACGTTGGCACACATTAGCTATCCTAACGGTGTCCCTTCTTATGTAACGTTTGACACATTAACTTACCTGACGTGTCCCTTCTTATTTAACTGTAGAACACGTTAGGTACCTAAACGTTGTCCCTATTCTTATTAACGATGGAACATGTTAGGTACCTACGTTGTCCTTTATGACTACGTTGGACACTTATCTACCTAATTGCTGGTCCCTCCTTATGTTACCATTTGGCACCGTTAGCCTACTATCGCCTGTCACCTCCTTATTGTAACATTGGATACGTTAGGTTCCTATCGTACATGTCCCATTCTTATGTAAGTATGACACATTAGCCTACCTAATGTGTCCCCTCTTATTTAATGTGGACATGTTAAGTTTATCTAACGTGTCCCTTCTTATTATAACATTGGACACATTTAGTCCATCTAAGGTCATCTTAACCTAAGGCTATTGTGGTCCCTTCTTAGTATTGAGCCGACACTTATACATTACCTAACGCGTCCCTTTGAAGTGACGCAATAGGTGGTCCTATTGTGTCTGTGGCTACAGCGTCCCCTTCAATTAGTCACGAATAGGCCATTTAGAGGGGACACTATAGGTGTTTTATGTAGTAGTGTAAAATGTAGTAATAAAAGAATTTCTAAAAAACTAAATACCCTTTTTAATAAACTTAGTAAAGCTGTTATCCTTTATTTGTTTGAACCGAAAAATAGCGGTAAAATAGAACGTAAATGAGAGATAAGTATTGTAGCATTGCTACTTATTTGTAACCCAAAAATAAAGCCAAAATTATACTACCAAGGTTTCGAGGAAAAGTTTATATTACCGGATCTATGTAAATTCCTAAGACACTAATGGGACGACATTCACGAAAGTCATATCCTTTTTCTCATCGTAACGTTCTTCATCCAAAGTCAAGGACGTCTCATCTCCGAGTCTTCAATGGTGCATCCCTATAGAGTGGATTCGGATTCCGGGAGTGTTTCCTTTTCCTTCAGTTTAGGTTAACAAGTTCGTCGCAACCTAATATTAACGTCATTCCTCTTCCTCATTCGAAAATCAACTTGACGCGGTGTCAATCCAAAATTCTTCTGGAAAATTTTTAATCTTTACCATTTAACTTAATTCTTTTTCGGTGCTTGTATTACTCCCCGTACATGCGTTCAAAACTCTTTCGGATGGATTGGGGAGGGAAAATAAAAATTTATTCCCATCGTTCTATAACGTCGTCCCTCGTTTTTCTATTTATCTATATGTGTTGAATGACTGACGTGTAATTAACTTCCCTCTCACTATAAAACACGACCGTACGCAACAATACTACAATAATGTTAAACCAAGACATTAATTAAATCAAATGCATTTTTTTGTTATTTGTTTTAAAAGAAACAACAACATACTGTAAGAACGAAAATTATTTACGTTTCAAACTCCATTTTTAAATTGAATTATCATATAAAGACTTTGCAAAGACGATCTGACATGAAAATTTTAGTTTATAGTCTTGGAATAACAAAAGGGTTTATTTTGTAGCAAAAAAATTATTTCAAGAATAAGTGGTTACTGTAATTCAAAAAAAATACTTGTAAGCACATCATACTCCCTTAAAAGAGAGTTCACGCTCTCGGAACTCGAAGAAAGCAGGTTAACAAAGTGCCAAAAGGCCTCGGGTAAAAAACAAACAACACATTATCAATTGCATTTGTCAATGTCCAAAAAGAAACAAGACACGAGGATTATGTACCATATAAAACATTCATATTAGTTAGTATCAAAAACATTAGACCAATAATACGAACCAAGCATAAGAAAGTAACTCGAATGAACACATTAAAGTGCCCTGTCCTAAACTACACAAATCTCACCGAAATAGTCAAAGAAAAGGGCGAGACAATGGCAAGATATATATTGTGTTGTTAAAATAAATTTTATATTTTTACGTTAAGAAAGTTTTCAATAAACAAACATTTTTTGAAAAAAGGAGTTTATAACGAAAATAAAGAAGAATTTCTAGCTTTTAAACTGATTTACCACTTATAAAACACGCCCATAACTTATCACTTTACCTGTGAAAATATTAAGCCGGAAAATACCGAGAACTATTGCATGCTCACTGCACGTGTTTAAAACGTTTAGGCTAAAAATAATATTTTTGCCGCGGAAAATCAAAGATAGAAATAGTTGGAACCATTATTTCAGGGCCCTTATTTTGCAAATATGGTAAACAGTCCCTTTTTTAAACATAATAACTCGAAATATCAAATCGGTTCTGTAAGGTTTCGATGCCTTGAACAAATTACGATACCAAACCATCCAAGGCTAGTCACCTGATTGGCAATCTTGTAAATTAGTCTGCTCCCCATAATTTCCAAGTGAAACTAAGATCATCACAGGTCCACCAAGAGAAGAAAATGTCGACTAACACGACAAAACACAAAAAACACGCAATCAGCAAAGTTGAGCACCATACAACATACGAAGGCGAGACAAACAAACAGACAGCTCTCCCCTTTAAAACTGGGCAACCGAGTTACGACACCTGTTTAGAAACAAAGAAAACCCCAATATGTGGTGTTTTCATAACCACTTAACAACAATGTTATACAATATACAGGCCACTCCCACTCAGACAACCATAATTACATATCACATACAACTGCTCCAATACAAACACAATCCCTTAAATCCTCAACTGCTCCTGTTAACTAGATTGTACCCTGCAAAACTAATTACTCGACTCCAATTACATGACTCAAAAATATTTTATTACATTTGTTATGATATGTAGCAAAGACAAGGCTGTCCAAAACCCATGTTCACAATTTAGGAACATCAAACCAGACATCGAAGTGTCATCAGACAACAGAGGTGCCACAAAAAACCCAGTGTCCCGTCGAAAGGCATAAAAACCAGTAAACAAATGGTGAACCGGGCACGACTGCGTCACCATGTTACGAATAAGATCTCAACTACACCCGAATTTGATAAAATCCGCTTATAGAACATAAGTGAAGAGAGATGCGTTCGCATCAAACGGCTCCGGAAGAAGCGAAATAGTCGCAAAACCCCCAACCGTTGAATTGTCAATACTGAACTATGACGGTTGCACAGGACCTAGAGTATATCTAGTACATTTCTCTGTACTTATTATTCTAAACCTGTATTATATAATTACGTAATGTCAATATGAACTCACAAACACCATAGACACCACAATCTACTATTGAAACTCTCTTACGACACCTAAACTGCGTTTCCTATTAGAGTTATAACTTTGCTGACTAAATAGCATATGTGTTATACGCTCATTAGGGATGTGCTTTAAAAGACTTGTACGATTGGTACTCCTCATTACTCAATTTCAACATTAAGTCATAAACAGTTAAATGAAATTCCTCATGCAATGTAAGAGTTACACTTGGAACTCCAACACAAAATAATTGAATTGGCATCCTTGTATTATATCTAGATTACTCATGAACAAGTATATCTTGAATGCACTTACATTGCCTCCAATAGATCCCATCAATTAATTAAAGAAAAACGGACCTAAAATCAACAACCCCATATCCAAACTCGATAAAATAATCCAATCCACAATATTCTCATCTCCAAGAATGAGGACCAAGGACGCAAATAAATGAATTCACGCGTACGACTACAAACAATTCCATGGACGTTTCCTACTCATGCTTCTAAGTTATCAACCAATCCTCTAAACAACTATAAGATCAAGATTCGCGCAAGTGTAGTACCTTGAGCCAATTGAATGAAAGTCCAACGCAATACATCAAGTTCGACCTCTAAGAAGTCCCTTCCTAATCCATTTTACAAAACTCGAAACCAATACACTTAGCACGTTAATTTACACAGCAATACTTAATAAATCAGCACTTTAAAATCATTTCACACAAAACTAAAAATTTTCTTTTCACCCAAATTTATTTAAACCACTCGAAACATGCTTATACTAGTAGTACTGTAATATTTAACCATTGAGTTTTAAGTGAAACCCATTATTCTCAAATACTAATAGCTTCAAAATAATTATTAGGAATCTGAAATTTACATTAAAACTTTAATACAAAAAAGGTCTAGGCTTGTATACATACTGTTAATTCATAACAAGCTTATTCACTGCAAAAGACAATACTGATTTAAACTCATTAAATTCTCAAAATCTACTTTGTAATCAAAATCTGGAATTTTAGATTATAAGGGTGCCATAAAAGAATTCAACTTTTGATGTCATAACAATTTATATAACCAACAAAAATCTAGTATTAATTAATCCTCTTAACCCTTCAAACATAAACCCCATTTAAAGCCAATTTTATAATTAAGGCAAATCTGAAATTGTGTGTTTTATTGGAATATCATAATACAAATTTATTTTACTAGCAACCCATAGATAAACATGATTAAAGAAAACATAGTATAGAGTAATGATTGGTGAAAATTAAAATTAAAAGCAATTAAATTCAATGAATTATACATGGAAAGAGATAGAAGAAAAGCAAGAAGAGAAAGAGGGAGAGAGAGGACCGAGCAGGAGGCTGGTGGTGGCCGGCGACCACGGCGGGGCAGCGGGCGGCAAGGGGCACGAGCAGTGGCGTCCAGTAGCAAGTAAGCAGAACACACGATTCTTCTTCTCTCTCTCATCCGTCTTTTCTTTTTTTTTAAACAATTTGAATGAGGCGTGAAGTGTGCAGTAAGGAAAGATAAAAACCTTTTAATATTTAGGTCTTAATTAGATTAATTTAATATCTTTTTTTTTTTGTTAAACAATTGTTTGAGATTAAAATAAAATAAAATCAAGTAAAATGAATATCATTAAGATATATCTAAGCGAAAATAAATAAAAATTAATTAGAGATATAAAATATGCCATCGTTTTTATAAATAATTGTTTTATATTGTTAAGAAATATAATTATAATTATGAAAATTACGGGGGATTACAAGGTCCATACCAGCATTTGTTGAAAGTCCTGAGAGATGGAACCTACAAGCTTAGAAACTTTCCGATGGGAAACGGAACTACCAGAGCGGCGTGGAATTGTGACAACTGAAAAAGGTATTAGATGTAAGTTTAGAACAAGGTGATTTACATCACCTTTCTCCTTCGTAATCAATTAGCCTGAGCCAAAGGAAGAAATGAAAAGAAGTTAATGACTTTTGATTCGACAATAATTTTATTATTATTGGATAATTGAATTATTATTTGATAATTTAATGTTTTTCATTTAGGCAAAGCCCCATTTCAACAAAACTGAATTCCTTTGGGTTTGTGGCCTAAGTAAAACGGTTGAGGGCCAGGGCATTACCGCTTAAAAACTTATGGTGGGAGAACAAGAAGAAGAAATACCCAACAAGCGCGGGAACGTACCGGCATTACTTGCCTAGCGTTGTAACCTGATTTTTTCCAAGCAACATACCGAACTTAATGAAGTTTGTTTTCATTAGCAAGGGAATGTATCGGCATTACTCCTGCATTGTAACCTGATTTCTTCCAAAGACAAATACGACTTAATGAAGTCTTTGTTGTATTGACAAGGGCAACGTATCGGCACTACATGCCTTGTTGTACCGACCTTCTTCAAAAAGCAACATACCGCGACGTGATGGAGTCTTTGTTGCATTTATAAGGGCACATGCCCGGCATACACATGCTTGTGATACTTACCTCTTCTTTTCAAAATTATGGACTTACTGAAATCGGTGTTTCATCTATATAAGAGGTATACCGACACCTGTTACTAATATTTATGATGATTTCTCAACATGTTTAGTTACGATTGGTAACTTAAACGGACCTATCGGCAAGACAATATTCACAGCCAGGATAAGAAGTTAGGGAATTGACAGGATGAAACATGATAGCCACTGTTCCGTCAAGACTTTGGAAAGGTGGCTAAGCTTGAGGGCAATCAACTTTAAGTGATTGACCCAACATCTATTGAGTCTTGGTCAATCAATATGAGGCTAACAACTTGCCATCTTTCCTACAATCACTTGTTAAAAGAGGATTAATAACTCTAAGATAGCCTCATATATATTTGAAACACATGCCGGCATTTACCTACGGGCTATGATGAAGCAAAAGTTAGACATATTCAATCGGCCTTATGGCCGGTTTACAAATCAGAATGGCACAAGGCCAAACCAACAAATTCAAAATATTGCAGGGCATCCGGCCAAAAGAAACTCCTGGAAAATTAGTTTTTAAACAAAATTCTGGGGGAGGGAGAGGCTAGCTACTGTTGGCGACTAGTGGCAACCGTCCATATGGACACGGTGTCATCATTGTGCCCACCGTTATGTAAACGGTCGGTGCCATCGAGCACATTGGCCGAGATCAGTAGAGGGTTTTTTAACTTCACCAGCGGCTTTAGTTTACTTCCCGGAAGTTCTGGTGTTAGGATCTTGGTTGTTCAGAGATCCTGAATTGTCGGTGCGCATATGTCTCATCTGGTTTCTCCTCTGGCATGGCAAGAAGAGTGGTGTTAGAAACTGACTGGAGAAAGAGGGTTCATCTCACTCCTCCCAACATGCTTCACAACACCACCCTGGTAAGTCTCTCAACATGAACTCTGCCGGATACGTTCAGGCCGGTACTTCTAAGCTTCAGCAATCTAACTCCTTCATATTGTCAGATTCCTGGTTGTATCCCTCTATCTGGCTTGGGACTTGAGATTTTAGCCGCAGTTAGCAAAATATTGCGGTCCTAGCCGTCATCTACTCCTCCGGCGCATCTTTGCCGCTCACCTCCATTTCTACCTTATGTTGAGTGGCCAGCTTCTGGCTTGGCTTCAACTCTCGAGCCACCTTCGACCAATCAATCTTCTTAGTACGTCTGCCTGGTCCCGCGGCCTTCATTAAGGAATTCTCAACCATAAGCTCCGGTCACCCTCGCAAGGGCAATGCGATTAGCTCCGGTTACACTCAGCCACCTTCTAGCCAAGATTGATAGGGAGTCTCATTATTTTTTGCTTCAATGTCATTGACTTTGCTGGTCCATAGTATCTCTCCTTGCCCAATAGGGCCTTCTCCCTATTCAGCTTAGTCTCGCCTCCTGCTCCTTTCGAGAACGTATCTGAACACCCGCTCCACTCTGACAGGCACCGCAAGGCAAAGGAAAATAAAGAGTGTCAATCCTCCAAAGAAAATAAAAGGCACTATATATAAGTCCAACCGTGCAGGCAATAAGGCCTCCAAGAGATATGGCATGACAGCACCCAACTGTGTCCTTCCTCTGCCCCTTCAGTTATCCTTAATAAACTGAGGGAATGGAGATTGAAGATGCTCCTGAACATCTCTTTCGCCGGTCCACAACTGATGCCGAGCGACCCACCAACACCTTGGAAGGTATATCCTCGTCCTTCGCCTTTAGGCAACTCCCCCTACCAAGTGTCGTCAACGCGGAGCTACCTGATGTTTAGGCCAACGATGAATGGAGTCAGACCCTTAATTTCTTGCGCAGGGGGAGATTCGAACTCTTAACTGCAGTCGGCGATAAGAGGAGGGGTCAAGTTATCTCAGTTAAATTTGAAAATCCAGGTCCATCAATACTATTGACACTTACTCCGGTCAGCGGGCATGTCAGGATACTGTCCTGGACACCGCAGTGATGGTCGTCTCCATGGGGCCTCTCAAATCGACTATATCAATGTCTTGGGACGGTAAGGTCCCTGAAAAGAAAGAACCAAACCGTGTCAAGGAAGACAAAGAAGAAGGTCAGAAATTCATGATTTGAAATAACAAAAATCCCATCTGGAAACGACGTTCCAGGACCTTCTGGCGTGACGGGACGTAGGATTCACTTGTCTCTTGAAGCCCGACACACTGGAATAGGACGTAGTAATAGTCATCCTTTCTAGACCCGCCCTCTCATGGTTTCTCCTGGATATCGGCATCCTCCCACCGGAAAGCTTCTTCCCTCCTATTACAGAGACAAGAGTGTCAGGAAGCATTCGAGCCCGAGAGAGCGAGATCACCTCGCCGATTTACTTGTCTGCTCCCCGGCATCAGATCCGTGGTTCATATAATATGTTCACGGATAAGTAGCGTAGACTATGCTGTCTTTTTGCGATTTCTGAACTCATTAACATCTGACACCTAAATGTTACGCTATATCACACAACCAAAGACTACAGCACCAGCGCATATGCATTAACGGCTACACCTAATACAAAATAAAGCGGACTTGACGAAGCGCGGCATAGCATCACATGTCCACCAGCTAGTGCATTCCATCAACTCGCACCAAACTATGTTAGATCAACACTTCACCTTCACTAACATACTCCTCCAGCTATCTTCGCCCTTGCTGCTCTTCGATGATGGGGTCCATTTCTTAGTGCCTTCCTTGAAGATGCGAGTTGTCGCATTTGTACGAGACTGGTCCTCAGGCTCATGCAAATAAGAAAATATAATTAATAAGACCAAAACATGCATGTTTGTCTGCAACGCGAAGCATGACTGAAGAATACATATGCTCATCCTCACATGGTCGGCAATGGAGCTGATGATAAGACACAAGATATCATTATCCTCACTTCCTCTAAGGGCATCAACAGTACACTGTCATATGCCCGATGCAGGGAGTTTATTCCTATTCATGAAACACACTTACTCTCATCGGCAACCAAAATTTCGGGAACACTGAATTTCGTCTTCTATTGCTGGTACTCCGCAAGACTAGAGTTCCTCTTTCCACACCATCAACAATGACCTCCTTCATCCGGGTAAGAGTAGCCTAAACTTGGAAACTAGCATTCTTTTTTAAGCCAAGGTATCGCATGTCGTTGACACTTTCCTAGTCGATTGCCCAGGCCATGTGGCATGTCCAGCGGCTTCGACAGAAAAAGAACTCGGTTTCCAATCTCTTTGTGCTTGCTGGCTTTGCTTTCTGCAGTCATTGTACTCGTCCTTGGAAAAATACCTAAACCAACCAACTGCACTCAGGCAGCTTCCTGACCTTGATGCATGTGCGCAAAGAGTTGAATGTTCATCCTCCAGTTATTCACCGCAAACGGCCACGTACCCCTA
>SNQN01010210.1:0-22701 GCA_008642245.1 Bassia scoparia
CAAGTACCATGTTTGAGCACATCAAACGCCCACGCCCACAAGCTAAGTCTTTCATAAGTTAGTCGTTTATGTCTTTGTTTACGTTTTTATTAACAATGATGTCATAGGGGCATCTATATGTGTATTGTGTGCAAGTGAGCTGTGGCATATCAATCACATCATTGTAAATAAAGTAAGTTAATGAAATGAAAGACAACATTTGGGCAAAATTTTTGCAAATTTTATAATTGCAATTTCATAGATAACAAATATATTGTCAACAGACGCCCATATACAGGCTAAATTCAATTGCAAGCTTAACAATTCAAAGTACAGAGACGAAAGATGAAATTCAAATCATTACATAGATGATGAGATAGATAACTAAAAGGAGACGCCTAGAGATAGGACTTGGAGATCACTTCTGACGAGCTTGGGAGACGCTCGAGGCATGGGAGGACTGTTTGCTCTTAGAAGAGTGGGATGTCTTCTGCCTTTTCGACTCCCCTTCAGGAGCCGACTAGTGTTGGACGCCCCCCGGATGTCCAAGGTCAGCCATTCCTTCAGGGCTTTTGGCCTGACCCTTGTCATTCCGCTTCTTCGAGCGCTTCTCATAGACAACCTCTCCCTTCTTCTCTGCTTCAATCTTCTTCAGCTCAGACGCCTCTTCCAAGGCGTCTTGCTGCTTCTTCAAAACAGCTGCAGCAGCCGCCTCCTGGTCCACCTGAAGCTGCTTCCTGACGCCCTCTATCATGGCTTTTCTTTCACGATCTATCTCCTGTTGAACATCCGCCATGATCTCTTCAGTCTTCTCTGGGACCAGAGCGCCAAAAGCAGTCTTGTACTTCTCATGAAGGGCGGCAACACTCTTTGCCTAGGCCTGGTTGGCTATGTTGCCAGTGTAGACCTGGCCAGCTTGTGACTGCTTCCACTGCTCGAACCAGTCAGCAGCGCCCTCCTTGAGCTGATTCTCCAGCTTCTCTTTCTCGAGAAGGGCGTCGGAGAGCTTCTACTTAGAACTCTCAGCAGTCTGGCTGGAAGCCTCAACAGAGTCTCTGGCCGTCTTTAGGTCCTTCTCGAGATCATCTATCTTGGTGGCGGAGTCCTTCAGCTTTAAGTTCAGGGCGTCCACTTCATTCTTGTGGCTCGACTTGAGAGTCTCCACTGAATTCTTCAGGACACCATGAGCCGCTTTTTCATCATCCAACAGCTTCTCGACCTTTTTGAGGTCATTAAGCATATCGTTGTATTGCTTCATGGTCTCGTCCAGCTCCCTGTTGATTGCTTCAAAACTCCCAGAGAACTGCAACAAATAAATGAGTTAGAAAATGCAGAGTGAGGAAATCTAAATAAAGRCACCAAGCGCCCAGTACGTACCTCGATCCATAGGTCTCTGGCCGCATCTATCATTGGCGACCCCTCGTTCTGTACATCTTCTCCTCGTAAGGAGTCAAGACGCTCTTCATCGCCCTTGACACCCTCTTCTCCTTTTGCCTTATGGAGAGTTGAGGGTATAAGGTGATGGTGAGGTCGGGGGACGCCGGAGAGTTCTCCAGTTGTGGCTGGTCGCCCTCTAGAGAGTGGCTCTCATGAWCACCTGTAAGGGCRTCRTCCYTGGGATGTTGGTCATCCCCGTCATCATCATCATCATTGTCATCATCATCGTCATCATCATTGGCGTCATCGGAGTCAGCATAGTCCAACGCATGCTCACCCACCTRCGGGGCCTYCCCCCCTTGTGTGTCRTCAAACATAGATGGTTCGACGGGCTCRTTGTCACCGAAGGGATCACCTTCGGCAWCTGCAGCGGCGTTGGCCTGTTCACCCTGGTCATGGACAGGGGCGTTCATGGCCACAGGCGCTTGTCGAGGATTCTGCAACAACTCAAGTCAGGCATCTATGAAATTATCATTCAAGTAAAAGACAAAAAATAAGACTTACGGGGGGCGGCGGAGGGATGTTCATTTCCCCAGCAGTGAGTTCAGCAAGCATCATTGTGTACTCCAAGGACGATTTATCCATAGCTTTGACGGTCTCTGGGAGCAACTTAGATTTGCTGAAAACTGAAATGAAAAGCAGTTAGACGCCCAACAAGACATAGACTAAAAAGAAGCATGCTATSAGACTCAATCATACCGGGATCATGAGCCGGACTAAGCCCCACATAAGATAGGAAGAACTCATTTTTGAGATCCATCCTTGTTGGCAGCCAATGACCTGTCACGCCTTCAGGTCCGCCGCCTAGACTGCGCAGCCTCGCTTGTGGAAGTAGACAGTGGTCGCCCCTTCACCTCATTCTAACAGGAACGTCAGAAATTCAACTCTATCTGACGCCGCCTACTGAAAGTTTCCCTATAACCGTTCCAGTTCTCATTGCAACCACCATTGATGAATCCCCCTAAACGCCTTCTAGCTAGATCTCAAGGTGTTCCACACACCGTATGAAGGGCGTTGCAGAAGTTGTACCAGCCGGCCCTCTAGTTATTTCCACACACAGGCGCAAGCTTGAAGAGTGTGAATAAGTTAAGGTCGGCTCGAGCTCACACAAAATCTTGCACATCGCAATGAACCTAGGACGTCACAACAGAATTGGCATAATTGAGAAATGTAACTTATACTTGTTAAGAATCTTTACAAGAATGGATGAAAAGGAAACCTTAAGCCGCCCTTAAGCAGTCTATGTTCACAGCTAAATGGCCTGGGAAGGATTTACTACTATACGCCTAACACTAGGTATATAAGTGAAAAATTGGTTAAGTGTACCTACAGAATAAAAATTGTACTTCCTATGAGCTACCCCCTAAAGTGGCAGTGAGTAATGATTATGAATCCCCTATTTGGTGGCGTGGAGGCGGCGCCGCTTGAGAAGTAGAGCATACCACCTGTCCTCATCGTCGTGAAAAATCTGTCCAACGACGATCGTTAATAAGTGGATCATCCTTATGGAAAGCTACAGATATAGCGTCTGGATGTGACGAAGGAACGTCCTCGCCTGAAGACACTTCATCTAGAAGGGTATCTTCTAGAGGGACAGCCTCAAGTGGGGGCGCCGAAGGCTCCCCATCACAAACCGAGACCAATACACGCCCCCCGGCGACTATCTCCCTTGAGAAAGGGCCGAAAGGGAACGACGACGAGTCGTCTGATGAGGACATTATTTATATGGGGCCTAGTCCAGACGCACTTTATTAAGAACAATAGAAAATAACTAAGTGTTAGAGCATACCTTAATGTACTACGCACAGACGCCCTCTCTAAGGAAAGAGAAGATTGCAAAATAGAGCTACTACTAGCCGCCCTAAGGAGGTTGGAAGAAATGAACTGTTAGATCGCGCCCTAAGAGAGACAGCTCCGGAAGTTTGGATTCTCGCTAAGTATGAAACTTCAGACGCCTAAGTATACAGGCGATTTTGAGGCGTTTTTTTGGCGATTTTTGGAGAGAGAAAGGAAATTCTTGAAAGAGAAAGCTAGTTAGGTGAAGTGAGTAAATGAGGAAATGAACATCTCTCTCCTCTCATTTATTAAAAGCAAGTCCTAGATGGGCTTTTTGAGCTTAATGGGTTGTTACTGTTCATCGCCTTTTTTCCCGCTTTTTCGAGATTTTGGAGACAAATTCACTTGAGAAGCACGTGATGAGTCAGAACCACCAGTCAAGGTCAACAGTCAACATAAGTCAAGTATTGTTGAAAAATCACAAGTGTTGAAGATCAAAAGATCTCATTCTTCATGGGCGTGAGTCAATCGTTCAAAAAGATGGATTACACCTCAGCTTGCACCCAGGCGCCTCTCAATACATGGGGCTCATGTGCCCCCACCTATTGGGCATTTGGTTGCAAGTGTTGTTGAAATTCAAAGTGTAGTGAGTATTGCATCCAGACGCCTCTCAATACATGGGCCTCATTAGCCCCCTCCTATTGGGCGTCTGGATACAAGTATTGCTGAAATTTCACTAAGTGTGGTGAGTATTGCATCCAGACGCCTCTCAGTACATGGGGCTCATTAGCCCCCTCCTATTGGGCGTTTGGATGCAGGTGTTATTGAATTGTACTGCATCCAAACGCCTCTCAATACATGAGGCTCATTAGCCCCCTCCTATTGGGTGTTTGGATGCAAGTGTTATTGAATTGYACTGCGTCCAGACGCCTCTCAATACATGGGGCTCCTTAGCCCCCACCTATTGGGCGTCTGGATACAAGTACTGAAATTTCACTAAGTGTAGTGAGTATTGGCATCACAGACGCCTCTCAGTATACATGGGGCTCATTAGCCCCTCCATTGGCGTTATGTTATTGAATTGTACTGCGTCCAGACGCCTCTCAATACATGGGGCTCATTAGCCCCCACCTATTGGGCGTTTGGATACAATTATTGCTGAAATTTCACTAATTGTAGTGAGTATTGCATCCAGCCGTCTGTCAATACATGGGACTCATTAGCCCCCACCTATTGGGCGCTCGGATGCAAGTGTTGTGAGGCTCACCTATTGGGCACTTGGATACATCCTAAAGCTCTCATATTGGACGTGAGGGTATACATACTGATAAAAGCACGCCCAAATGGGCGCCGGCTTGCATGTATACATACTAATACTAGCAAATTAGCTAAAGTACAAGTTTAATACACACACGCCCCTAAAGAGATACAAGAAAATGAGTTGCAAAGTCACGCCCCAAAAGTTAATGTGATGTTTGACTAGTATGTCAAACATGCATGGAATATTGCAAGGCTGCACATATGAAGCACATGGTTCAGTGGCGCCCACGCGAGTGAAATACCCCATCATGCAAGTGCATGCACACATGATGATGCATGCAAGGTGCCGCCCCATCATACAAATGAAGACATATTTACATACATGCAACCTCACGCACTTACATGGTAGAACACTACCAAGCCTTCTCACGCCTCCAAAAGGGAGCATGCAAATGGAGTAAAAGCTACATGCAAGGATTGGTCCACAGATTAGTCAAACAAAAGTCGATGTTAGACTATTGCAATCACACGCCCCATATGAGGCTTACTGTAACTAAGGCATGATTTTAATTCACCTAGTTACATGAGGCGCCGCCTCACATCACGCAAGAACATGCATGGGAGTGCACTGCGCACTTACGCACATAAGCTTGACACATTGGCATGTAACACCCCACCATGCATGCATGTAAAATATCCCTTGTCATCATGCTATCTCAGGCCCTCCAACCATGCACGAGGATGCATCTGGACGCCCAAGTGGTGGAGAAAGTCATTGGCTGAGAAATGGCACTAAATATGAAGCTTTGTGACGCCCCAAATAAGGCTGTCAATTATTACATACAAGCAAGGTCGCGCCCAAAGTAGTGATATGGGTGGATATTGGGCTTCTTATTATTTTCCGCTCGACATCGGATTCGTATATGATAAGCCTCTGATATCAAGCGTGGGGCTAATTGTTCCAGCCCAATGTGTTTTGGGCCCAATTATGTGTATGAAATTACTAAAATACCCTTGGGTTGGCCCAATAGAGGTGAAAATACGTAAATACCCTCCGTTAGACGAGGCTCGGTCCAAGAAGGAAAGCCTAGTCGATGGCACGAAAGCCCAAGCGGGGCCCGTTACCCAAAGTGGTTCGTTTATTACGGAATTGCCATCCGAAGAGTCTATATATATCCTCAAAATCAGTGTATGAGGTAACTTTATCCTGACATTCTCTCTGCTACTACTGCTATTTCTCTCTCTAGATTCTCTCTCTAGTGATCTGACTTGAGCGTCGGAGGGTCGTTCCTGGGTACAACCCTCGGGGCAGTCACCGTTTTCTCTTTTGTAGGACCCGTGACATATTCAAGGACGTTGACGTGTACCAACTGCCCAACGAGCTAAGGACATTGACTCGTATTTGACCCTATTTCACACCCGTATTCGTTTAAGTTCCTAACGCCCGGAACAAGTTTTATGAACAATAATAGTTATGTGTTGGTTATTATGTTTATTATGTGTTGTATGAACAATAATAGTTAGTGTAGCTCAATGGTTGATGGTATAATTATGCTTTGTGAGGTTGGGAGTTCGATTCCCACTCGTTAAAACCTTTTTTCCAATAAAATAAAAAGGTGTCAAGTCAGCAATTGCTGGAGTATATGGAGTAACAATTATATCATATCACGTATATCCTAAAAAATATTTGTAAAAAAACAATAATAAAATTAAATTTAAAAAATGTTTAATGTACAATTACAAAAATATTTAATGTACCCGTTCATCACACGGGAAAATAATCTAGTTTGAATATCAATTAAAAAAGTATCGTAATATAATCTTATAGACATTTATGTCAATTAGATATCATAGGTCAATATAATATCTTTGATATCATAAGTAAAAAATATTATTATCCCGAATTAAATCCTTTACACTTATTGTCAATTATTATCTAATTATATTATGTTGTAAGACAAACGAATCAATGAGCGACAAATGTCAACACCACGTTGATCCGCTTGTCTTATAGTATACTTGATGGGTCCTCAACCGGGTCGATCCACAGAGAAGCTAGGTTTGTCGAGCTTAAGATCAAAGATTTGGGGGTGTAAAACCAATATTGGGGATTGAAAATAGCTAAAACTAGTAGTAAGCTAAGGTAATTGAAGTTTTAAAATCAAAGGACAAAACACTTAGGGTCACTAGGTTGCCCAACCACACATATGATCAATGCCAATCAAAAAGGATTTCCTCAATTCAATGATAATGCCACTTGTAACTCTAGCTTCGGAAAGTGGATATAATCATCTCCCTAGTCATCAAACCATACCAAACCAAGCTCAAATTGAAGTCTCCTTTTAATCCTAACAAGGTCTAGTCATGAACAAGTAAGCTAGTAACCCTAATCAACCCTCCAATCCCCTGAATGAATTGAATAAGGCAATTTCTCTCACATTAAACCTTGGGTGGCCAAAACCAATACAAAATATGATCAAGAAGCCACAATTTAGAGGAAATAGGATGTTGAATTGAGTTTAATATATCATTTTAGCATCAATCAAGCATAGTTAGGCTCCCTAGCTACCTAGGCTAAGAAACTACTCACAAAACATGTTTAAGAACATCAAAGCAACAAATTCAAAGCTAGAAAACCAAAAAGAAGCCATGAATTCACAAGTAAGAATGCAAAAAATAGGTTATTCAATTTCTACTTCAAATCACAACTAAAATCAACAAAAAGTATATCAAAATGATTACAAACTACTCAAGATTCAATATATCAACAAAAGAAATCAAAATTGAAACTCAAAAAGAAAACCATGAAAAACGAAAAACGGCAAAGAACATAAATTAAACTTGCTCAAAACTTAAAAAAAAAAAATGCTACGAATAGACTCACATTGAAAATATGGATGGAATTGATATAATAATTGCAAGATTTGGTTAAGTATTGAAGATTCTACAAGCAAATTTGTGAAGAACAACTTGAACTGTCTCTCTCCTAAAAGTAAGAACAAAGAAATAAAGAAGATGATGAAATTGAAAGAAAAATCAGACTTTGCAATCTACCTCAATGAAATTCTTCAACTCTACTTCTCTACCTGTTTTTCTCCCTCCTCACAATCCTATCTATATGACAGTCATTACAAGTTTTCTGAATAATTACAAGTTTGCCATTACTAATATAACATGTGCCAAAATATACTCCAAAAAGTTAACCAAAGACCAAGTCAAACCCAGTCAACTGGCTAGGTGAGGGCCCAAGCGCGGGCGCACAAATCAAGGCGTGGGTTCGCCTAGGCTAGCGCAGGCTTGGCGCGGGCCTAACGCGGGCTCGCCGCAGGGTCTGCCTGCAGGAGGAAAAGAGAGAGGGAAGCACGGGCTCGCTTCCCTAGGTGCAAGCCTAGCACGGGCTCGCCTGATCTGGCTTCTGCCAGCAACTTTGTTACCTGACTTCGAACGGACAAAACTTCGCACTCGGTGCTCAGAATGCAGCATATAATATATCGTTGGAAAGCTCTCGGAGTCTACTTTCCAATACAAAAAGTCTCACCTGCAAATACAAAGTATGTAGAAGTATATGTCTCGAAAAAGGTGTTAGGGTACAAGAAGCAACGCTTTAAAGCACAACCCTTGCAAATATAACCACGCCAAATTGTAACTAAGCACATTACTTGCAAGTATACACCATGGTAGCATGTAACAAAACACAACACTTGTAACTAAGAGAAATAGAATAGAAATAGGGAGAAAGTAAGCTAAAAACCTAAGAAAACCACTAGAAGACTCCACAAACAAAAACTCCACAAAATTATACAAAGTGGATAACTAACCAAAAATCTAGTAAAATGATGTCAAAAACACACAAAATGGCAAAACTAGAAGAGAAGTAAGTGCCTAAATGTGACCAATTTTGGCACTTATCAACTCCCCCCAACTAGGACATTTGCGTGTCCTCGAGCAAAGCAAAACAAAAGAAAAGAAACAAAGAAAACTATACACTAACTCACTTTTGTAGGAATCACGATCATTTTTGGCAACTAGTGACAAGCCCTTCAAACCCCCAAGTCGCCTAGGAGGACGAGGTTGGTCTTGTGAGGGTTTCCAAGAAGAAATACCACAACTCAATAAATAAAGAAAGCCAAGGAAACACAAGTAGAAAAACAAAAAGAGAGTGAAAATGTGGAAACAATAACCAAAGTGTCTCTTGAAAAGGGATTTCTTGAGGACTTGTGTGGACGCTAATGAGCGTGAAGGATGTCCCCCCCCCCCCCAACTAGGAGAAAAGCAAGCATCAAAGAAATATCATGACGTGTATGAAACTTAGCAAATCTTGCATGAAATTGAGCCAATCCACTCTCATCCTCTCTCTAAGGCTACCCTCCTCGGCCTCAAGTCGAACCAAGCTTGGTGATGACTCAAAATCCAAAGAAATGACTCAAAGAAAGAGTGAGAGTACTCAATGTTGTGTAGAGGCACATCGTACTTAGACATCCAAAATGACACGAGGTACTTGTGACTCCCTCCACCTTTTGTGACTCAACTCCCAAAGTCAAAAGGCTTATAGGGTTGTAATGTTGGCAATGGGTAGGTGTGGACATATGCATTTGGTTTTTGGTGGTAATCCTAGCAAGTGGAGTTTACATCAAACAAAAACCTTTGGGGGAAACTTGCCCCAACTCTCATCAACTCACACACTTCGGGAGGCAAGCTCATTTTGCACTTGCTGGCTTTCTCCTATCTCACTTTGCCAAACTTGAACATTTAGACTTATTTCCCTTATTGTGCTTTTATTAACATTTTTTTCATTTTTTTTGTTTTTCTTTGTTTTTTTCTTACACTTGGGAATTTACTTTAACTTTATTGCATCACTCAAGAAATTTACAACACTTGAGGATTTATACACTTAGCCTTTTTACAAACAACTAGCCACACTCCACTTGATTCCTAAGGGTCAAAGCATATGAAATTTGGCTTAGAGGTACGTATCGAGGCTAACAAAAGAGTGGAAGCTCAAGGGGTTGCAAATGTACATGTAAACCCAAAATAAGTGGAAAAACAAAGAAAAATAGCACATGAAAAAGGAGAAATTAATTTATCCTTAACTCGAAATGAATGTCTTATCACACCTTGGGTAGTTCAGTCTAGGCCTCGGAAAAATCACAAGCGAATAGCAAGATTAGGACTCTAGTGCGAACACTCAAATTTTTTGTGAATTTATGACTTTTGTGCTAACTTGGCTCTAAAAGAATCACACCCTCACATGGTTCAAATTCAATCGAAAACCACCAAGCATGGTCTCATCTCATTAATCGAGCTACGCCCGGCTTGGCCAATAGACTCACCACCATGAATATATTGAATGGCTTACTAAGTAGGTTAGCATAAAAAAGATTCCTAAGATTCAAGCTTCATGACTCAAATTTCTAAAGGGGTTGTGAACTTCGAAGATAGGACTTAGCAAGCTCACAAGTCAAAAGAGAAAATGAGTTGCTCAATACTCAAAACCCATCCTTATTCCAAACCAAGAGACAAAACATGTTTTACACTCTTTGCCTAGAGAAAAGAAGAAAAGAAAAGAAAAGAAAAAGAAAATGGAAGGAAAAGAGAAAGAAAGGAAAATGAAAATGTTTTTGGCCCTTTTGCATTTTTCGATTTTTTGTAGTTTTTTTCCAACTTTGCACTGCATAAGACACAAAAAACACAACACACAAAACATACATACAAGCAACAACCAATAATTAGATCCTAGGTAAAAGGAGAAACTTGGAGATACGGTTCACACCAATCCTTATCATCCCCTTATCAACTTCGAAAATCAACTTGACCGAAGTCAAGGACACTCCAATAAACCTCAAGGGGGAATCATCAACCTCCTTGCAAACAATAATTGTAAAATCGTCGTAGGGACAACCCCTACAACGACGCAAGCACATAATCCCAACAATGGTATCTCCAAGTGTAAAAGAAAATTCCTAAAATCTAACACGTAATTTGCAATAAATAAAGAAGAGGAGTTAGAAGAAACTTACAAAGCCACATCCATACCAATATCAAAGCACAAGAACCCCCAAAATCGGGCTCACATCCAAAACCGGGCTCCCCCCCCCCCAACTAGAATGGAACTCCGTCCTGAAGTCCAGAAATAATAAATGGGGAGGGAGGGTAATAAAGGGAATCAATACAAAATATAAAGCTCAAAGAGCTAAAATCAACATGTCTTCCAACTCCAAAAYATAAGCTCCAAAGACTAAAGTCCTTAGCAAAATATTAGCCAAGTGGCCAAACCAAAAGAAAACAAACAAGCACCCAAAATAAAAAAAACAAACAACGCAAAACTACAAGCACGCACTCAATGGAAAGAAAAGAAAGAGAGATATAGAAGGATAGAGAAAGGCCTAAGCCCTTGGGGTGCCTCCTGGAGGCGCTTCTTTAACGTCACTAGCTTGATGTAACCTCCCCTTTAGGAAAGATTAAATACATGAAACTCTAGGACCCTTTGAGAGATTTGAGCCTCAAAGTAGGGCTTGAGACGATGGTCATTGACTTAAAATGAGGAATCATGCTCTTTGTTCCAAAGCTCCACCACTCCAATTGGGTGCACCTCCATGACTTCAAATGGGCCCGACCACCTTGACTTCAGCTTGCCCGAAAACAATCTTAGTCTTGAGTTGAAAAGTAGAACCTTGTAACCGGTTGGAACTCCTTTGTTTTGATCTTTTTATCATGCCACTTATTGATATTCATCCACTAAATCTATGTATTACAAAGGGGAGTGGAAAAAGGATGAAAGGGGGGAAGGAATTAGCTATGGAACAACAACAGAAAAAAAAAACAAGACTTTGTAAAAACATGTGGAAAACAATCTACTCGTGATAGTTGAAATTGTCCTACAAAACTTCAAACATAAACATTGGTATGAGGTTATTTATCTATCTACATAATCTATACATTTCTGAACCTAACTTTGTAACTCATGATTATCCTCATGCTTCTAATCTACTTGTTGCTGGCCTTCTGCAAGAACTGAATTTTTTTCAGCTTTAAGGAGTGAGAAACACGAGAAGTAAAGAAATGTAGGAATGAAAAGCATGAGGATGCTATTGGTTTAGCATCAAGGAGCCAGAGGAGCTATTTTTGGAAGATCTTAGTTTATTAAACTCTAATAAATAATGACGTACAGTACTTTATTTGATAAATTCTTATTAGTTGACTAATGAATGAAATTAATTTCTAAATTAATTGGTTGATATAGTTTTGTTTTCATAAATAATTTAAGTTTATGCAATGCAACTTAAGAATCTTACGTGGGAATTGAACCCACATCTTTTGTGTAGAGAAACAATGCTCTACATACCACTTGAGCTAGTAGGCTAATGATAAGTATCACAAATTCACAATAACACTTTAACCACCATACAAAAGCAATTACATCATTTGATGTATTGATACATCAGTGATCGAGTATCTTATACCTGATATAAAAATATTGAAGCCTAACTACTTTAGTTAATCATACTCACAATCTAGTGTAGTATGAAAATACAATTCCATTGTTGACTCATATATACTCATGAATCGCAAATAAGCCAAACAAAGATGTTGCATCCAAAATCCCAAAAATAAAGAACAATATCAACTAAATTAAAAATATAAAACTAATTGCACTAGGGGTAAATTAATCAGTCTATGTCGAAGTAAACAAATCTAATTCAGTTAGCAAACAAATTTAGCTACTTTCGTAAATCATGTTCACAATTTAAATCGATTAGCAAATCATTACTTAGGCCAAAAAAAGCCCCCATTTCATGAATACCTCATAATTTAAATCAAAACAAAAAATTGTAAGATATGTCAAAAAGCCCTAATTCATGAAAACCCCTTTTTTCATTTCAAAAGTGCAAGATTAAAATGCTTACTGTATTCCTTGCTCATTTTGCTTTGAAATTCCTTTTTAATGGCATCTACCCGATATGCTTTAAGAGCTTCAACTAGAAACCCATGGGCGACGAAATATACACAAATTTTGAGTGATAAAATGAACGGCTAAGAACATGGAAGAGTGAGAATATGGAGCGATAGAATAGAAAAAATACTGAAAATATTAGATGTTAAAAAAAGAGAAAGAAATAGGAGCCCTAACTAATTCATATCTGATATAAGTTAATGTGGGTCATATCGTGACAATATTTGTAAATATCAAGTGTTATTTAAATGATGCATGTGATGCTTGAATATACAAAACATGAAGAAATTACAAAACAACCCTTGGATATAAGGGAGTTTAGTTCATATCCGATATGAACTAGTAATTTTCCAAGAAATAGCATCCTAATTTATTTTTTTTGGGTTTAATGAAAGAGTTGATCTTAGCCATCTATTTTAAATCAAAGGTTGAGATCATTACTTCCTATTTCTCATCTAAGTTACCCCTAGAGTTGGCAGTGGATCCTGGACCGCCCCAGATCCGTGGATCCGTATTCATTTTACGAATATGGGTCATAATTTTTTAGACCCTACGGATCTAGGTCGGATACGAATCCTACCAAAAAAACGGATCCGAATCTGGGTATATGAATAAGATCCAAATCCGGATTCCCTTTTTTTATAAATAATATATTTTTCTATTTTTAATATACCACAATACCACATATTGCAAACATCCAGTAACCACATATTTACTGACATCAAAACAGAAAATAGTACCACATCTCACAAAGTCACAAATTCTTAAAACATTTCAAAATAATTCAAACAAAAACCCTAAGTCCCTAGCTCCCTCTCGTAGCTTTCATCTCACTGAATCCCTTTCGCAACCTTCATCTCACCATCATCGGTGGTTCTAGCGAGCTTCGTCGATGGTTCCCTTTTATCCAGAGCGGCGACGATCGCGATCTATAACGGTTTGCACTCTACAGTGACGATATGCGACACAGCAGCGACGATGTTCCAACAGTAGTGGCTTCAGCTCTTCTTCCACGAGGCATCGAGGCAGCTAGCAGGTCAGTTTATTTTTTTCTTCTTTTTCTTTAATTTCGTTTTCTTTCTGTTTTGTATTATTATTATTTATTTATTTATTTATTTTCTATTCTTAATAATTACCAGTATTATTTTCATCACTTTGAGTTGATTGTGTGATTTGTATAATTGTATATGATTGTATGAATCCTGAATCTGAATTTGTTGCTAATTGCTTGAATTTATCCCATTGAAATCGAAGCACAATGCACTGCTTAATCTGAATTTGCTTGTAGTTCCTTGTGTTGGGTGTGATTTAGATTAGAGAGGTGAMAATTTGACATTAATTTGTTCTAAATAGGCTGGAAATTATATGTGATATATTTGTGTTCCATTTTTTCAGTTTACACCATGGAAGCACAATCTACTTTTAAGAGTAGTGATGCCGATTCTAGTCATCCTAATGAGGAACCATATGTTGTGCCTTTTTTCTAATGAAAAYGAGAATGAGGAAGATGATTTGGAAGGGTTTGTGGAGGAATGTGAAGTTGAGAATAACAATACCATTGAAACTCAATCGGGTAGTGCTAAGAGAAGCAAAAAACTAGCATCTTCTTGTTGGGAATTCTTTGATGTTGTTACAGTAAATGTTGTTCAAAAGGCAAAGTGCAAGTATTGTAAGCGTGCATTATCTTACAATGGTAAAAATGAAACCTCCCACATTAACAAACATGCGAATAACTCGTGTCCTATAAGACATTTGAAACTTGTCGCATGACAATCCCAATTGAAGGTTAGTTGTGAAGTTGATGGCACTTCTACTTTGGTAGTGATCCAAGGCAWAACCAAAGAAAGTTGGTTTTGATCAAGATTTTCAAGRAGGGAGTTGGTTAGAATGGTAATTATACGTGAGTATCCATTGTCTATTGTTGATCATATTCGTTTTAGGAGCTTTGTGAAAAGTTTGAATGAAAATTTCGATCAAGATGATTACAAGGAACACATTGACGAGTGATAGATGTGATGAAGTTGTACAACACGGAGAAAGTTGCTCTTAAGGATTTGATGGAGGCAAATGAAGGTRGGGTGGCTATATATAACGACTGACATGTGGACTGCATCCAACCAAAAGAAGGGATATATGGTAGTSACATCGCATTTCATTAATCAAAATTGGGTTTTTTATAATCAAACAATAAGGTAACTTTTGAAGTTCTTATGAAATAACTATTATGTGTTTATTATGTGGTTTATAATGTGTTGGTTTATAATGTGTTATTTATATGGCTTTTTTTCTTTTTATTTTTTGTATGTAGGTTTTGTTTTATGCCATGTCCTCACACAAAGGGGTTATTGCTAAAATTCTAATGGATACATTGTCTCAATCCTCTTGTTTGTCAAAAGTTGGAGGTATTTTATAAGGCTACTAAGAGCATCTCCGATGGTAGATTTTTAGGACCTGCTTGCAAATTGTAGAAAGTAGATGGCAGCATGCTAACCATTGGAGATGATAAAAAACAAGCAACAACCAAGCACACCCTGCTTATTTGAGCTGGGTAGCTTGAAAATAAAGTAGATTGTTCAACTTATCGATTGATGACAAGTGTCTGYTTTCTTATATTAATTTATATTTTTTGAATTCATTTTATTTTAAYGAATGACATCAAGCTAAAGGTACTGTGGCTAACCWTTATTGATTTGTTGTAGTTTAAWGCTAATGTTGCTTGAAATTTATATTAATATTGCAAGCTACAACAGTTTATGCCCAACCACTAGAGATGCTCTAAGATTTTCTCATTGWGAAAACATCCTACGACCAACTTGTTTTTTAGAACTATTWGTGAGATTGAACTTTGTTTGTATAGTTGGGTGGAAGATGATGAAAATGAGATTATAAGGACAATGGCTAAAAGTATGTCGGAGAAGTTTGATAAATATTGGTTACAAATAAATGGTATTTTTGCGGTTGCCACAATTTTAGACCCTAGAAACAAAATGGATTGTGTGGCTCATTATTTTGGTGAATTATATAGAGATAATGTCGATAGTGAAATGGAAAGAGTAAGAAGGATCCTTGACAATCTTGTGCGTGAGTTTGAAAGTAAGAATGAGGTACTAAATGACCATKCACAAWTGAAGCGGGGGTTTAAGGAATGTGGTAATGAAGATAGCTTTGATAAGTCTAATAGACAAAAGGTTATGACAAGCCCTTTGAGGAGCGAGGTTGATTGATACTTKAAGGTTGCCCCCATGGCAGAGGATAATGAGTTTGATGTTCTTGAATGGTGGAAAGTTGAGAAGAATTATCTAACTTTGAAAAAATTTGCCAAAGACATTCTTGCAATTCCCATCTCTTTGGTTGCATCGAAAAGTGCTTTTAGTATGGGTGGAAGAGTAGTTAGTGCCCACCGCTCTCGACTTTGCTCTCAAAYCGTTGAGGCTTTAATGTGTTTGCAAAGTTGGATGATTAATGATGTGAAAGGTAATATACTAACATACATTATCCTTTGCCTTCCAAGTTTCAAAGTAAATTAAATGTTTTCTAATCTAATTTATATTTATTGCTTTAGGAGATTTGGAAGGAAAAGGCTCATATTCTACTATTACTGAGGATTATGAAGATAATATGGATGCACATGGAGTGGATATCATTGATATGGTAATACTTAAAAACATAATTAGTCAATATTTTAAACTTAATTATTCAATTTTTAATATTACTTCTATGTCACTAACTTATTGATTTTTATTTTTTTTGTAGGATGTTGATGATATAAGTAGTGATGAAGATTAGTAATTTAGTACTACTAGTAGTACTAATCTCATTAATTATGTTTTATGTATCTCGTGAACTTGATTTCGGATCCTTTGTGGACTTGTAGTGTGTACTTCGTCATACTTCCTTYGTTCTTTTTTAGTTGCATCCAACTAGTGGTGCACGGGGATTAAGAAAGAAAGAGAAATAGGAGAGTGAACCCCAATAGATGATTATTATATAATAAAGAGGAAAGAGAAAATATTGATTAAAGAAGAAAAGTTGAAAGTGGACCCACATGCAAGTGGAATTTACATTATTTTATTATATTTATAAGGATATAGTGATATTTTTTGCCGAGACCATTTATCATAAAAAGAAAGGATGCAAGTATTTTGCAACTTTCTAAATAGGAAAAGGATGCAAGTAAAAAAGAACGAARGAAGCATTTTTAATTGTAATTGTTAAACTTTGAGGACTTGTATTGTGTACTTTGTTTATTTTCTAAGTAATAAATCGTCCATATATTTTTTTTGGGTCAATACTTTTTTTCYGTCAAAAAAGTATTGACCCAAAAAAATATATGGACGGTTTGGATTTATTTAATGTTGTTTTGGTAACTTCAAATAGGTGAAATTTTGTAATTTATCGTAGGATCCGTTTTAAGATCCGTATCCGTAAGATCCGTCGAATATGGATATGGATCCTAAGAAAAAATATCTGATGGATACGGATTGAATATGGATATTTCTCTCGAAAACAAATTTGAAACTGGATCCAATTAGGCTTGTCATCGGGCGGGATAGGGCGGATTTTGCCTTTCCCATCCTCATCCCACTCAATTTTTCTCCCCCATCCCATCCCATGGCGGGTCCAAAAACTTTCCCATCCTCGCCCCACTAATATAATGTATAAAACCATCCCCGCTCCATCACCCACTGGGTATCCATTCCAACAAATCCCACCTAGTCTCCACTTAAAACCTGCAAAAAACTTATGTATTATATTTAACTAGTTTTTCGACCGGTGATGCCTCGGATTATTAGATAAATTCACCAACTTTAAACATAACTTTTGTAAAAAAAAAAAAAAAAAAATTTAGTATAAATTGTAATTTTATTGAAATATATTTAAACTTAATAGAAAAGTATTCCAAACTTGCAATTAACATACAAACTTGTTATTAATTATTTGATGAGAGCATAAACATTAACCATAATTTTTTTTGAAATATTATATATTGAGCTAAAGTGATACATCTACATTGATAAATTGTTTTTCATTAGGACTAAAAATCAAATCGATAATGACAATTGATCAATTTTATGAATATTTGTCACTTGATTTGCTCATTGTCACACGCATGTAATTTGCTCAAAAATTGATTTATTGATTTATTTTGTTTTTGCCTCTTATTTTTTGTACKAAGTACCATGTATATTATCATTTATTTTAATCGATGTTGTGAAAGTAGTAAGTGACACATGGTGTATAGATTTTATTAGTAACTTTTTATTTTATTATGTCTATCATTTATAATTTATTATATGCATGACAAATATAAACTAACAGATATAACACATGTCCTAATTATTGGCATATGAATTTGTAATGTTCAAATATTGATAGTTATAGGAAAAATGTGGAGATAAAGAAAACAAATAAAAAAATATCGAGAACTAATTAATGAGAAAGAGAAATGAATACAATATTAGCAATGAACGTTGCAAAAAGTGGATATTATAACAAATGACAATTTCATCTACAATTTTTTTTGCTAAAGTAAACAACTATCACAAAATTTAAGAGCAACAATTTTAGATGATCCGAGTACATAGAAAAGGAGAAGATGACTTAAAAAAATCTAATGGAAATTGAGTGAGAGAATACATAATTAATGAGTGTGAAATTGTATTTTAAGAAATAAAGAAGATGAAATAAAAAGACGGGGGAAGTTAATGTGAGAATGAAAGGAAAAAGGAACTTGAAGAGATCGATTATATAACTTGGCAAATTGATGTGAGAAAGCATGAGAGAAGATATTGGAGGGAGCTAAGAGGTGCCATGTGTCACATATATGTTTGGGGTGGGAGTTTTAATATAATAGGTACTAGAATTTTGAGCACGCGATGCGTGCATTGGTATATTTCACCACACGTCCACACATATAATAAGCATTTTCAGCACGTGATSTGTGCATCAGTATATATTACCATGTATTTGTCTTAACATTAAGAAATACATTGTTAATATCATAATATAGCATCAAAAAAAGCTTTTAAAATTATTCTGACTAATTAATATATATTAATATTTACTTCATCACAAATAATTAAATGACTGAACAATATTGTCATCACTTATGATTTTATGGTTTCGAAAAAAGTCAGTAACAAATAATGAACTTGATCACTTAACAAAATATTGAACTCGATCACTTAACAAAATGAAAATTTTAGTATAGAAATGATTCAATGAGCAACAATTTTGAAAATTCTAATGAAATAATCATAGATGAAGGGAGTTGTTATTCACTACTACTACACTATAATGTATAGTATTTTACATACATGTTCATCATACATTAAGATTAATATCTACTACCTAGACATACAATAGTAGAAAAATTTAAGATTGTGTACTTGAGTGTTTTCCAATTGGGGGAGAAGTGTGGTAAATAGTTGATTGTACAAATTGTATTTAGTTTCTAGATTCATTACATGTGTATAGAATATAGGATAGAGTGATCGACATATAAATGTCAATAATTATAGCTAATGTCTAGGTCATTATATGATCATTGATTGATATAAAAAGATAACAATTTAGTTTTGCAACTTTTAAGAAAATCAATGTTAATTAGCAATGATATTTTGGTCGTCTATTGTATTTTGATAAATTAATGCAAATATATTGATTGAATGAAATTATCATGGCTAAATTTCTTTGTTCAAATTATTTACTCAAATGATTTACATTGTTTGGAATGTTATTTGACTTCATTTTTAAAATCTACACTAATATTAATTCATTAAGGGCATTATAGTATATTCATAGGGGGACACCATAGCTCCCCTTGGCTTATATAATAGAGATAGATGTTTAAAATACTAAAAAATATAACCCAAATAAAAAATTTATTAAAAGACTTCAAATTATCATTTCTATTGTTATGAAATAATATTAATTTAGCATTATATATTATTTTATAATTAATTTTTATATTAGGTATGAGGCGGTGTGGTTGGGATGAAGCGGGGAAGTGGGGAAGGGCGGGGATAACATAAAATCCCACCCGCCCCATCACCTCATGGCAGGTATGATTTTCATCCACATCCGCCCCACCACTCACCAAACTAAGACTCATTCTCGCCCCGTTCCCAAGCCTAGATTAGTAGGATCCAATCCAAACCTGTCTGTTGCCGTCACTAGTTACCCTTCTCATTAAATACATTCCCGATATATAGATAGATAGATTGGGTGCAGAGTGCGGACGCGGCCTCCGATCCTAGCCCACAGCGACATAGTCGTTTCCGGGGGGTAACCAATTCATCTCCGCGATGAACAAAATGTCGTTTATCCAGTGGCGTTTTTGTGAATAAATTTAAGTAGGCACGTGCTGCACGTGGTATGTCTGATGCGCAATGCAAACGGAGTTTTATTTGTTTCCGTCGGGACAGTGGGCCAAAGTTGACCATGGTTTGGATGTTGTCCAAATTGAAAACAAAAAACAGTGAATACTTTACCAAATTATAGTCGTTGTACTCGTGTTTATTTTTGTAGTTAATGAAATTGTTGAACTCCGACGACTATGGCGATGGTACCATAGGTGGGGTGATGCAATTGTAGTGGAATCTTCGACTTGAGTTTCTTTGCTCGATTTTTGAAAATTTTGGTTATTGTGTTGCGTATGTGATTGTGAGCTAAAGTCTTCTCGTTTGTTAATGGTGTGTGTGTTGTGTAATTATTTTGTCTAAAGGTATTCCGACAACTAACCAGTCGTTGCATGTTTAATTGTGTGGTGTTATAAATTGTTGGTTGTATAATTGAGTGGGTTTTAGAATCGTTGGCTATTTATTTGAGTGGGGTATATGGTTTTTTTGTATATCGAATTGCTCCCATTTAGGTTTATGTTTATGATTGAAAGGAATGACAACTTATAATGGTTGAGAATGAATTAGTTTATGCTAATGAGTGAGTGTATTAAAAATATTGGTAGCAGAAAATTTGGGTAATAAAATTTAAAATAGTTATGTTATCTCAAATTCATATATGGGACGAAGCAATGTAGTGTTCAATTCGTGTGACCGTTGTTGTAAAAACGTATATTGTTTGTTTGTAGAAGGGTTATTCTAGTTTAACAGTGGATTTTGGTGTGACACCTAAAATGTCTCCCCAAAAGATAATCAGGATGAAACATACGGCGTCTCGCGATTGTTTCGACTAGAAAAGATGCTTTGAACTCACAAAAGTTGGAAATACGTGAGGTTATACCGGAACTATTGAGCAAAAGGACAAATAAAAGGGGCAAAACATTTTCTTTTATTTATTTTAATTATTTTCTTTTTTTAGGTTTTCTTTTCTATTTTTAGGATTTTAAAAATAAATTATTTGGTGACTCCATAATTTCCACTTTTCATCACACTCTTCACATTTTTCTGAGCTCACCAGTATTTTTAGATTATTTTTCTGTTTTTTTCTACATTTTTATGATTTTTATAAGTTTTTATACTCAGAAAAATACAAAAAAATACAAATACACAAAAATACTCCGGAAACACGTGGAACCTTCTAGAACACTCTAGAACTCCTTGTTGGAGAGCAAGGGTGTCTAGGTGCGTCGAATCAAGGCAATCACGAAATAAAATCGAGGAATCAAAATATTTTCGAGTTTTGGAAAAAATAACGCAGAGGCTTGCGTATATACGCAGAGCTGCGTATATAGCAGCCCCCTGCGTATATACGCAGCTCTCCTGCGTATATACGCAGGGTTTTTCCCTCGTTTTTCCCTTGGCCTATAAATACGTGCCTGCCTTGCTCATTCGAAGACACACGATTTTCCAACAGACACGATTTTTCAACACACGTCTATTCTATCTCTCCCCGCTCTAATTGCGTATTCTTCTCTCATACTCTCATACACTCTCTCAAACACTCTAAATACATTCGTCTTGAGTTCTAAGCATCGATTCTGTTCGATTCAACAAGCAATAACAAGATTTATTTCTGAGATTAACTCGCCACTAACATACTCTTTTCTCAACCTAATTAAAACTATTAGAGTTTCAATATAATAACAAAATGGAGAAACTCACTATTCAATTGTTCATGTAAATATGTAGGATTGTCATTAACATTCCAATGTTTTTCATTGTTTTTCGTTCTTTTTTATTTCATTTATCACTTGTCATACTAACGATTTTTTTCTTGTATAGCATTCAAGGCGGAAGTTCATTTCGCTCGTCTTATTACGAATAACATTTGTTTTGTTTGCCCTGTATAGCGATCAAGGCGGAAGATTCGTTTCGCTGTTTTTATTACGAACTAACTTTTTTTTGTTTGCAGATTAGGGTAAGATTGGTTTGTATATATATTTTGAAGTTCATATACTTCGCATTGTCATTGTTGTATCATTGTAATATTGCTTAAACAAGACGGAAATTATGCGTATACATTAAGTCAGATAATTTATGGACACCGGTTTTAGGCACCGTTTTAACTTGATTAACGCAAAGTGGTCACATTTCTAGGTTAGGTAGTCTCTTGTGCATAATAGAAAACACTTTCGTAGTAATCTAGGATTAGTACGCTTCTAAGGTGCGAAAAATGTAAGTTTAGTGCATTCATACGTGATGAATGGAATTGCAATGAGACCGAGTAGAGCCGCTACATGCGGGAATGGGTTACAGACTGATTCGTACATTGTCCCGAACCACGAACTGTACTGGATAAACGTGGGCCATAATTTGGCACCAACGTTTCGGGCGTCCGTGAATACCTTATAGGCACGGTGGCGACTCCTTACTCGACAACACTACCCCAACGCACTCACGTGCGGTTCTGTGCTCAGCCCACGCAAAGCACCTCGATGTATACCAAAGCGCGCGCCCGCTATACGCGAGGGCGCGGCCCACGCCTACAGTTGGCCTTTGAATTGATTGTTTAATAAAATTAATTGAAGATTTATATGTAACAAGTGTTTCTGTGCAAATTAGTTGGGGAGAGAGTAAAATGAGATGAAATGATTCTAGTTGGTTTGATCTGCAGTGATGGGCAATGAGGTGGTTAAGGTGAGGACTTATGTATTGAAGGGTCGTTAGATGGGAAACCTGTTGATAATTGTGTGTAGTGAAGTAGCAGGGCCGGCAGCAGAGCATTGTCAACTCAAATGAAATAATACGTCTACACATGGAGTTGTAAGTGGGATGCTTTGTTCCTAGCGGACCTAGGTTGCATCAAAATCGTTTGAGGCTGCTGGTGGTATATCTTCTGGCAAAGTGCAGTTAGTAGGTGAGTGAGAAGATGAGGATAGTGAAGTTGAGGTGGTTTGA
>SNQN01010211.1:8585-22687 GCA_008642245.1 Bassia scoparia
TATGATCAAAGCGAAACGGTAAATAGTACAAAAGACAAACTGTTAAAACTAATAAGAAACAGAGGAAATATATGGGAACAGATAAAAAACAACAGTTGCTCTTTCATGTTTCAACCAAACATATAGTAGAACTCTACTCACCACCACCACAAACAGCCACCCAAAAACAATGAGATAACAAGATAAAAACTATAAGTATAAGATCAGCCATCGCGAAAGCAATGAAACAGAAAATGTATCTAAAAGTGAACCCAAAAAAGAAAATAGTTTTTGATAAAACAAAAAAATTGGAAACATGAAGAAGATGTCATATGCAACCAAATATATGCTTGTGAACTATAAACCTTCTAATCCGTATACAATTGTTCTGTATGCTCTCACAAAAATCAATAATACTTCATAGTTCATACACAAATTCCTCAAATATTAAGGGAGGGGGCAAAAGATAAACCAGGATATAAAAGTTACTTTAAGAATGATAATATCAATTGAGTTTTAGCTTAGACATTAAATACAGGGGAAAAAAACTTACTTGACCATTGTAATTGAACACATATGGATAAGAAAGATGCCAATTTTCATCCAAAGCTATTCCCAACTGTTTCCATGTCACTCCATTATCCGTGCTTCTTGAAACACCAATGTCTCCTTGCATAGTTACAGAATTCTTTGTTTCATAAAACAGGTATAACATATCATCCTGCACAGAAAAGGTAACTTATGTTACAAAGTGTCAAGCTAGTTAGTTTATCAATACAATCACTAGCTGATATCGGGACAGGAATTTTCTGATTCTTAATTAGCAGACTACATGGTTATAATGATATTAAGTGCGATAAATGGCACTAGAGCAAAATCCCATGGTTTATGAAGTATTGTGGAATGACTGTTCAACCTCTAAAAGGAATAAAGTCACATGATCACATATATGTATCAGTACAAACACCTTATAGAAATGAAAAAAGATAGAAGCTGCTAGCTTTAGATACATCCATTTTGGTCTCAGACAGCAGATACAACAAACATTTTCAATAATAACATTCATTATACCTCCTCAATAACCCACACCTGATATGATTCTGCAAAGTAGCTCAAAGATTGTAAAAGTAGGTAGAAATCTGACATCTTAGGTCCAAAGTATTGTTCAGAAAATTCGTAGAAACTTCCAGATAAAAAAAGGTCAAAAGAAGATTCAAAAATAGTAACCCGAATCAGAAACTATCATATCAATAGGAAGTTGGACCCTAATAGCTCAAGCAGGCCATGTCAACATATCATTAAATTTCTAAATACTGATAAATGCGATTTCCATTGTGTTTTCAAAAGATTGAAGCCAAATGTGATAATTTTCCTGTTCATCGCTGTATCCACATTGTACTAGAAATCCAGCGTTCACAATAATGATTCCAAGGGATAGAGAATAGTGTGAAATGGTACTGTGGTAGACTTTAGTATTAGTTGATAAAATGAAGCACAGTACTTGCAAGGTCACCAGCTTTAGTTATGTAATATGAGACTATATAAAGATGGAAGTCACAATCAGATTACTTATCAATCCTTTGTGTATCGTGAACTAATTCCGATATTTTACTACTACTTCTGTTTCTATAATTATATGAACCATCATCATTTCATAAGGTTTGAACTTTTACCCTCAAAGGAAGAAACCCCAAAAATATCTCTCACCTGCTCATTCATTTTAGTGCCTATTCATTTTCTCAAAATATTTAAACCATCCCAATTGATTAAGCAATATTCTTTTACCATTCAGGAATTCACACGTAAAAGCATATGATATGTTGGCTTATAGCAATCTAAGGGATATACTTGATCATGGAATAGCATAAGAATGAGAAGAACTACAAGGTACAGGCAACCATGATTATTTAATTTGCCAGAAGTAGGGATTTTCCAACAGTGAAGAATTAAGGGTAAACTAAACTAGCAATGTATGGGTAAATAAAAGAACTTACTCTTATTTACAAGGATTACACACTTACCAACACACCCAATTAGAAGTCAGGACCTCGGTACAACAACAATAAACAACAATACAACCATAATAATCGCATGAAACGTACAAAAGAAGTCAGTAGAGATAAAATTACATTCATACTTGCATTTGTCAAAAGACTCTCTAAGCTTTTCCATTAATTATTAATTATAGATCTTGTAATGAATGAAACAACAGTTAATCCTGCTTTGTCCAGTTGTTCCACCATTCATTTTACTTCAAAAACACCACAGCTTTCAACCCTATTCTACACTAGATGAACACAAAGCATGAAAATAAATGTATAAGTATAACAACCATAACAAACTAATCAAAGCACTCCCTTTTACAACACAATCAAAAGATCTAACAAGTGCGTGCCCTCACAATGTCCCAAAACCCATTCATAGCTTATTTTTCTTAACCAATAAACATTATCAACAGCATAATTCCAGAGTATCTAACGATTGGCTTCATTACTATCCTAATTCCTAAAGGGTACTCTGTAGCGACTACTACTGAAACAGCTTTTAATTTTCTGAATAATAATTCATTTGTCCACACCATCCCCAAAAATATACAACTATAACCAGAAGGTTAGATAAAATCACCTAATCACCATTTTAAGTACATATACTCCACTAAGAGGCTCGAACAGTCGACAACATTAAAAGTCAAATAAAACAGCTACAAGGGAGCAAGTGCCCTAATACATGAACTCCATCCCACTTGCAGACTAGCCTCCCACACTCCCAAAAAGAATAGGTTATTACAGAAAAACCTTTTGCCAACAATTGTCGATTATGCCCTCAAAATCTATGAAGCCAGCTCAGAATTCAAACCAACATCAGATGCAATCAACTGAATAACATCTTGTAAGGTCATGAATGATTACAGAATATAGATTAGTGGGACTTTAATTTAAATTATTTCACGGCACATGGGCGTTAAACCTTTCAACCTCAATCATACCCAAAAGCTGTTGAATTAAATTGATGCAATCGTGCTCATAATTACAGGAAAAAAAAACAATTAGATGAAATTACAAGAATCCAAGAAAATAAATGAAATTGGGTATGATAGTACTTACTTGGATAAAAAGAAAGGGATCAGCAACAAAGTTACTTGAATAACCAGCTTGAGAAGCTGATGCACAAGTGATTACTGGGTTAGCCACTGGCCATGCTGCACTTTCATTCTTCCAAACATTTATCTGGAAAAAAAAATAAAAAAACCAACACCTCAAAATTAAAATTTATTAAAAAAACAAATAAATGAAACTAAAAATGAACAAGTCCAAAAATAGAAAAAAGAAAGATAAAAAGAACTAACATCTTCAACAGGGAGTAGAGAGAACGGAGAAGTGCCATAAAAAATACCGATAGACCAAGAACCTTCATTATCCTCTTGACAGCCAAGAGAAGGCACAACATAAAATGGGGTGAACACAAGCCACGCGTAGAGTGATGCTATTGAACCAAATAGCAACAAAGCTGTGAAAAAGAACACAAATGCTGGTGAAAATACCCAATTGTGTTGTTGTTGTTGCTGCTGCTCTAATTTCATTCTTTCTTATTTTTTTATTTTTATTTTTCTTTTTTTGCAAAAATGAGAAAACCCCACTTCTCAGAGAAGAGATCTCAATCAAGATATAGCTGCGATTTTTCCTAAAAATCCCATAAAATTACAGAAATTTGCAATTTGATTTATGTGAAAATTTGTAGTCGGGTTATTTGGAGGTTTTGAGAAGGTTTTTGATTTGGGTTTTTCCTCCAAAGTAAAAATTGCCGTTTATTGTTCCGGAAAAACCAAAGTGATCAACCAAGAACGAAAAGTAGAAGAAGCAGAACGTGCAAGGAAGCAGTCTGAGAGAAAAGAAAGAAAAGTTTTTAAAGCATAAGCACCGTTTTTTAAAAAAATTGAAAAAAAAAATACTGAATCAAAGCGTCAAATATCACTCTTTTTATATTCCAAAAATATTTCTAATTACCTAATACGAGTACTTAATTATTATTGTATTTTTTTAACGATGAATTAGAATACGTATTAGCTAGTACATATTTTGGTGTAAATTCACATCATACGTTTATGGCTATAATGTGGTCAGGACTTCTAAGATCTTTTGTTTGGTAATGGAAAAGTTTTTCCGGAGAATTTTTGTCATTTCTCTTTGTTTCTTTGGCAAATACAAATAAAGAGTAACTTTGTATTAGAAAATTAGTTTTTCCTAATTCATAAGAAACCATTCCTTTCGAGAACAATGCAAAACGATTTTTAATCGTTTCTCACTTTAGCTTCTTCTAAACAAACAAATGAAATGAGTTTATAGAACAATTTCCAATAATAAACAAACAATGAAACAATTCTAATCTTGAATTTTCCGATAAAGTGTTTTCCATGAATTTCTTTTCCATTGATAATATTTCCTCCAAAACAAACAGAGCCCTATGTTCAGTCAAATTTATATTAATAAACTCCGGCCAGTTCGTTAAAACATAAGTTACGTCACTAGTTAATGTTACTAAAATAATAATTAAGTTCAATTCAAATTGAATTAACTCAATTCAACTAGAAATACGTTTAATTTAGGAAAGTTTTTAATGTTTTACCGAAATTTGTCGAGGTATTTGTAAAATATTGTTCAATTTCAGTAAATTATTACTTCTATTATAGGTTAAATATATATATATTTTTGTACTAATTGAAAGTTTTGTTCAGTAAAAATAAGTCATGTTAAGTTCGTAGAAAGGAGTTTAGTTTGCAAATTCAAGTTGGCAAGAATATGGCCAAAGTAAAAATGGCATTTGTTTTGAAAAATAAAAGTGACCTGTTTTAGCTAATCATCATTTTAAGTGTCGACGTGGGAGCTATATTAGGAAGATTTGTAGTGGGGTGATGAAACCTATTCTACCTAGTCTTTTTTTTGCACGCTATGCGTGCATGTCAAACTAACGTATTTGTAAATATCAATTAGTTATTTATTCGTGTTACAACATTTAGTACTAAATTTAATTTAATTTGATATTACATTTAATTCATAATGTTTGTTTTGTAGTTTGTTTGTACAAATATTTCAAATATAATATTAAAAGTGAGATGTATAGAACAGAGAAAACTTGTGCTTAAATAAAGTGGAAAAAAACTGTGTATAGTTTTTGATGAAATAGAAAAAAGTTTCATTAACATAATAGAGAGTACGATAATCGATTACTAATGATAATCAAACCTATAAGTTAGGTTAAATATTACGTATTAGCTAGTAAAATTCTTGTTAAATTTTCGTTTTCCCTCTATTAATTAAGTTACATTGTCACCTAATTTTTACTCATTTTTTCATGCACAATTCATATTCTAACATGTCTAGATATAAACAATAATTCAACTTCATTGAACATTTAATTTAATTCAAATTTTTATTCTTCTTATATTTTTTTTGAAAGGATATTCCATCTTCAATATAATGGCAAGAATTAGAAAATTGCATTTCATATGACAATGGACTTTAATTTTATTTTTATTTAATAGGAGCATTTAATTTCATTAAGGGTACAATTGTATTTGTGACAGGGGGGCACCAACACCAAACCCACTCTACACTCCAACTTATATAATAGAGATTGGATGGGGATTTTAATGAAATTTTGAGCTTTAATGAGAAGTGGGGTGGAAGCAAAGGAGGGAGGAGGGAGATTAAGGGCTTTCGGGCAGTGATAGACGAGTGTGGCTTGAGGGATTTTGGTTTTACGGGGCTTGGATTCACATGGGAGCAAGGATTGTCGTAGGCTACTCGTGTGAGAGAAAGACTAGATTGTTATTTGGGGTCTAATGTGCCAAAGGCCAAATGGCGTAGTGTGTGAAAAGCACGTGATGAGCCTATAGTCAAAATGGTCACGTGCCATCAATGTGTCATGTACCAAATAACCATGTGCCACTAATGTTCTAGAGCCTATTAAGACCAAGTGCAATAAATAYGAACGAAACTACATGCTACAYGGGAGTGGAAAATGTCTGTTTCAGAGCATATGATTGTGACACTTGGCATAATACTATTGGCCAAGTGTCACATCCTAAATTCTATAAATTAAATATGATAAGTGCCAAAAWTGGTC
This sequence comes from Bassia scoparia, assembly GCA_008642245.1. Taxonomy (NCBI): domain Eukaryota; kingdom Viridiplantae; phylum Streptophyta; class Magnoliopsida; order Caryophyllales; family Amaranthaceae; genus Bassia; species Bassia scoparia. The sequence continues at coordinate 14,688 of SNQN01010211.1, forward strand.
ACATTTAAGCACTTATTTCTTACTTATTTTGGCCAACTTGTGTGTTTTCGATATCATTTTACTAGCCTTTTCGTTAGTTTTCCACTTTGTATAGTTTTGTAGAGTTTTGTTGGTTTTTAGTTGTTTTTTTTWATAGGTTTTTCACTTGTTTTCTCTTCTTTTCTATTCTTATACACTCAATTGCAAGTGTTGTGAGTGTTTGCAAGTTGCCTAAGTGTGTGTGTTCTAGTGTTGTACCTTGTTACTTGTTAGCRTGGTTGTACTTGCGAAAGTTGAGCCTTAAAGTGTTTGAACTTATACTCTAAAAGATTTTTCGATCCATATCAGTCTGCACAATTTGAAATTTCAGGTGAAACTTTTTGCGTTGGAAAGTTAACTCCGAGAGCTTTCCRACGGTATATTATAAGCTAGAATCCGATCACCGAGCTGAGCGCGAAGTTATGGTCGTACGAAGTTGAGGCAGTTGAGTAGGGCAAAGCTTCCAAGTCARTAGCAAAAATGAGCGCATGCGCATCGAGGGGTCCCGCGCCATGGCCCGTACCTCCCCAGACGACCAGTGCCTGTAGAGAGCCCTCTCATTTCCAGAATCATTTTTGAGCGTGCGCGCATGAAGGTGTGTGGCTCGCACCTCCCATGCGGCCCGTGCCTGTAGGTTTTTCCAAAAAAAATCGAGCGTTCGCGCATCTCTAGGTGGCCCGCGCCTGCGTGTCACTCCAGATTCGTTGACAATCTGCTCCGTTGACTGGTTTGACTTGACTCTTGAAGCATATTTGGCACATTTGGAAATTAGTAATGGCAATCTTGTAATTATTGTAAGCTTTGTAATTGAGTATGTATATATAGGTTTAGGAGAAACAAGTGAAAGCAAGCAATTAGAGAAGTAGATTTGGAACAATTAGAATAGCAATTAGCATTGACAATTTTCAGATTTCTAGTTTTAGTTTTCTCTCAATATTTTATTGCATCTTCTTCCTTGTTCTTAGTTTTAGGAGAAAGAAAGTTGTTGGTTCTAGACATTGTTTTGGCTCTAATTTCTTCATTTCTCAACCAATTCTTGCAAGTCTTATATGTAATTCAATCAATTTTTCGAGGTAATTCCATTTCTAGCATTTGTTTTCAGTTTTAATTTCGTTTACTTCATGTCTTGAGAATATTTCAGATTCTAGGTTTTTGTGGGTCTTCTTTGTTGCTTTTGATTTTGATTTCTTTTGTTGATAGATAGAATCTCAGAGTGTTTGTGGGTCTTTTGAACTTTTTTTGTTGAATTTGGTTTAGATTTGAGCAAGTTCTTCAATACCCTATTTTGTTTGGTTTTTTTTTTGCTTCAATATAATGGCTATTTCCATGTTTGTTCTTGCTATTTTTGTTGTTTCTTTGCTTCCAACTATGCTTTGTGAGTAGTTTACTTTCTTAGGGATGCTAGGGAGCTCAACTATAATCAATTGATGCCAAAATGATATAATCATCTCATTTTCACCTATCCTTGTTCCTAATATTGTGGTTTCTSAATGTTGCTTGGTTTTGGATTTGGCCACAACCTTTGCAAGCGATTGGAGGGGTTTTTTAGGGTATTGGTTTAATCGATTTTTGACTAATTCTTGTGAGAGCTTAAAGGGGACTTTTGTTTGAGCAAGTTTGGTATTGTTGGATGACTTGGGAGATGATTCYAACCAATTTGCTAAACTAAGATCACAATTGCCTTAATGTTGAATTGAGATTACAACTTTGATTGGCTTACAAATCCTTTATATAGTTGGGCAAGCAAGTGTTCCTAAGTGTTTGTAATATTTGTTTTCAAATCATTTATTTCCAAGTTTACTTCTAGTTATAGCTATTTCCAATCAAAATTTGGTTTGACCCAAAATTTAGTTAGCTTAACTCAAGCACCACTCATAGCCTTCCTTGTGGTTCGACCCTTTGCTTGCCACTACACTAGTCTAGTGATTAGTTAATGTTTTATAAATTGTATTTGCACACCCTCCTTTTTGGTTTAGTTCCAATGACCCAAGCGGGAGTGTCGTCAAAATACACCTCATGGGGGGAGTGTTAATCATTATGCAATCATAGAGAACCACCCTAATTACTCAATTAATCAGGATTATCTCTAAAAGTCATACTTATCTTCTTTATTATCCCATGTTAGTCACATACATACTTAAGCATCAGAGGGGAGATAATCCTATAAGGATTATTTTCCTTTTTGCAGGTGCCCAGGATGTGATAGGAGGTGGACGATTTCTAGGTAGGCCATCCTTAGTAGCATCGAAGGGAAGCCATACGTCCTCACACATCTACAAGTGATACTACTTRGGAGCTAAGGGCTACAACAGTTGACACTGTTTGTGGGGAAGACAGGCAAACAGACATGGCTGAGGCAGGAAAGGCCAATGAGCCTAAGACTATTAGCAAGTCAGAAGGACCCAAGGTCCAAAGCAAACAAGAGGAAGCTAAGGGTCTCAGTAATCCCACGGAAGCTCGGGACTTTGGCCAAGCCATTAAGACCTAAATGAGGGCAATCATTAAAAAGTCCACTCATCGCCCATACAAGAAGAGACTCCCCTAGCAAGAAGGAGAGTTGGAACTTGATGAATGAGTAAAGGATAAGAGTATGTCACTCATGTGATGCTGGAACAAAGGTTTGTTAGCAAGAAAACCTTGCAAGAGGAAATTAAGAAAGAGGATTTGAGGAGTTGCACAAGTGAATCAGTACTTGACTAGGAGAAATGAGACTCTCAAGGCTGAGAAGGAGAAGCGTTTGAAGGACGACAAAGGAAGGAAAGAAAGAAATGTCTTAGTCTACAAGTACAAGGAAGGACTAGAAAGACAAGCGAAAAGGAGGTATCATACACTACTAGAAATTCGCCTAAGGCCGAGCCGAAATTATTGACCGAAAAAAATCGGTCGGTAACACGACCACATCGACGAACATCGTGGTGTAATATATCGACCGAATATCGGTCGTATTACGATCGATTTAAAATCGGTTAGTGTACCGACCGATAATTCGGTCGGTAATTAATTATTTTTTTTTCACCAAGCTTTCCCTCCATCACACCAATCCTCAGGAATCTTGCTAGCCTTTCAAATACCACTGAGTGCTGGAGGTGTCTTGGAAAAACTCCACCTGCTATATAGCCATGAGTGTGATTGAACACGATACTACCATGGCAGCTTTGATTTAGTAGTGCGAAGATCCGAGTTAATCATTGTTTGCCAGCTCTGTAGGACGTGGCCGCGCCTCAGCGTATAGGGGCGCGCGCTTGGTATACATCGAGTGCTTTGCGTGGCTTGAGCACGGAATCCCGCACGTGAGTGCGCTTGGGTAGTGTTGTCGAATGAGGGGAGTCGCCACGTGCCTAGAAAGGTTTATTCACGGACGCCGAAACGTTGGTGCCAAAACAATGGCCCACGTCCAATCAAGTACAGTCGTGGTTCGGGGCATGGTACGAATCAGATCTGTAACCCATTCGCCCGGCATGTAGCGGCCTCTATTCGTCTCATTGTAATTCCATTAAACACGATTTATTGGATGCACAACACTTACGTTTTTAGCACTTAAGGCGGTCTAACCTAGATATTACTACGAAAGTGTGTTACTATTATGCAAGCGCTACCTAACCTAGAAATTGTGACCACTTTGTATTAATCATGTTAAAACGGTGCCTAAACAGGTTTCCATAGTTATTCTGATTTAAAGTGATTCACATAATTCGTCTTTGTTTGCAAAACATATACAAATTATACAACAACAATGACAATATGCAATAGATGAGTGCATAAACTTCAAAGTATATGCAAACCATCTTCCCTAAATCTGCAAAGAAACAAGAGTTAGTTTGTAAAACGCAATGAAACGAATCCTTTGCTTGAATCGCTACATGAAACAAAGAAATGATTGTTAGTCCTTGATAAACGCAAGCGCAATGGATCTTTCGCCTCGAATTGCTATACAGAATAAAGAATTGTTAGTAATTACAATGTAATAATGAAACGAAATGAAAAGAATGGAAAACGAGAACAATGAAAACAATGAAAACGTTAATAACCCTACATATTTATATGGATTTAAAAGTGAGTTTCTTACATTGCTTTAATTATATTAAAACTCATAACAATGGTTAGTCAATATTAAAAGAAATGAGAGAGATTATTGGTGAGTAATCTCAGAATTCAACCTTTGTTATGCGTTGTTGATTCGAAAGAGAATCGATGATTTGAACTAAAACGAAAGTGTAATGTTTTTGAGTGTTTTTGAATGTTTTAGAGAGAGAGAGAGAGTATGCGTAGGAAGCATATGAAGTCGTGGTTAGAAGTCGAGGTGTCTCGGCTACTAGCAAGGCAAGGGGTATTTATAGGCACGAGGCAAGTTTTGGAGCAAAGAAACCCTGCGTATATACGCTCAGGATGAGCGTATATAGCAGGTAGGAGCGTATATACGCTCATACCTGCTATATACGCTCCTTCTTTGCAAGGTTTTGCAGAAACGAAGGTATGTGTGAGCGTAATATAGCTGGTTGAGGAGCGTATATACGCTCCTGTTGAGCGTATATACGCTCAGCTCCTGCGTATAACGCTCAACGATTTCGTATATTCTTTCCAAAAACCTCGAAATATTTGATTTCCTCCGATTTTATTCGTGATTTCCCTTGATTCGACGCACTAGACCCCTTGCTCTCCAAGCAAGGATTTCTAGAAATGTTCTAGAGGTTCACGTATTTCCGGATATTCTTTCCTAATTATTCATGTATTTTCTGCGTATTCTGCGTATTTAAACATTGCAAAATTCATAGAAAATCATAGAAAAATACAGAAAAATATTTAAAAATACTGGCGGATTCAGAAAAATGTGACGGACATGATGAACATCAAAAAGCATAGATCGCCTTTGAAAACCTTTTGAAAACCTTTGAAAAACCTTTGAAAAAACCGAAGAAAGTATTTTTGCCTTGCCTTTGACCTTGCTGCTAATATTTCGAGTAGACCTCGCATATTTCCAACTTTATGAATTCAAAGCATCTTTTTCTGATTCGAAACAAACGCGAGACGCGTATGTTCATCACGGATTACTCATTTGGGGAGACACATTTCAGGTGTTCTACAAGCTCCCTCAAGAAATCATCACATTTTGTAAAATAGTATTCAAGGTAATATTATATCATATCGATGTATATTTTTTCATGTATTTTTGAGTTTTTACATGTTGAATATGAATAGAGGTGTTTTGCACTTTTGTTGTTTTAATTGGATTGTGAAGTAGGACTGATTAATCAGCGTATTTAACTTTTATTTGGACTCCAATTTTACCGACGATTTTCGTAGTAAATAAATTAAATTTATATAATTTACCCTTTACTGCGATTATTCGATCGGTAAAGGGTTTACTCTCAATTTTTTGGAGGGAAACAGGCTTTACCGACCGAATAATAATATCGCCAAATTCGATGATTGAGTTTTTTGAGAGAACAAGCTTTACCAACCGAATATCGGTCGGTAAAAGTTATTTCTCTCAAAAAACTCAATCATCGAATTGGTCGATATTCGGTCGGTGATGGGCACCGATCGATTTTCAGTTGGTGATTTTTTTTACCGACGTCCTTAATCCGATCGACGTCACCAACCGAATTTCGGTCGGTAACAACTGTTACCGGACCGATTTTTCAGTCGGTAAGTGTCGGTCGCGAATCGAATTTTGTTGTTGTGATACTCCAAATGTGCAACGTTTGAAGTTGACCCTACCCAATCTATCTGAAGAAGACGAGACACCGTTTGGCCTTGATCAAAGTTGAGGAAGAGGTAGAGTCATCGCGAAGTGGGCCGGCACAAGGGATATGTGTGATACTTGAGAAGAAGAAAGTAGATTCAGCTAGGAATGACCTCGGAGGATCTTAGAGGTGGAAACAATTGGAGAGGCATGACACAGTTAATGACTCTACTAGAGAAACATTAACAACCGAGTTACTCCATCTACTCAGATATTTACACTCTAATGCAGATGTTCAGGATTATTCTACCAAAGAACCAAGAAAGCAGCTTCCCATCAAGATGGAGGCACCCTTGAGGGAGCCTATGGTAATGAACGGTCAATGGCAGTTGTATTAATTGCGCTCTATATCTTTGTCTCAGAATAAGCCTCTTTCATTTGCACTATGCTTGCTCCACAGATGTCTAAGATCAATTCCAAGCAATAGGAGCATAAGACGGAAACATGGACCTGGACGATTATTTGGTAATGTACAACAACTTGTGTTGACCTTAACATAACGATGCCACTTGGTGTAGGTACTTCCCGGGACTCTCAAGGGATTTGCTAGAAATGGTTCATCGGACTGCCTTCTAGTTGCATTACAATTTTCGGGATTGTGCTTACTCTTCAATCATCATTTCCTGGCGAATCGCAGAGGTATAGCATGCACTTGGGGAATATATGCCAAATGGATGATGAGAGCTAGAGGCTATGTTAAGAGATTTAAAACTAGAGCACTTTTGATTCGGCGTGTACAGGAGGTTATTTTGGACACCTTCTACTGAAGGATTTCTTGATGGAAGTCACTTCAAGTTCGTTTGGTTCGGAGGAAATGTACAGAATTGAATCAAGTCCTGAGGAAGCCAAGACTACGACATGCAAGTTAAGGAGAAATGAGTTTGATGGAAAAAGAAAAGGAAAGCATGGTCAGCCTACAGATCACAAACATTCGAATTCCAACAATCGAGGAAATGATTGGGTGACAGATGATAGAAATAAATCAGACACTTGGAATATCCGAGGGAAAAAGAACTCAAGATAGGAAAAAGAAGAGATAGGAAGAGGGACTAAATAGAATACAACAGGATATATATTCAGTGTATTAAGATGTGAAAGGTAAGTGAATAATGAGATCTCCTCCATCAGAAAGAGAGACGCCAACAAATATTTTTAGTTCGCCGAGACATTGGGCATTACTCTAGTGACTGTTTCAATCTGAGGAAAGCCTTGGATGCGTTGGTTTGTCAAGGGGAGATCCCCAAACACTTGGTAAAGAGTCAAAAAGAGCTAAGAATGAAGCATAAAGAGAAGAGCCCACAAAGTGGAGACTYTGATTCTATTTCAGTACACATGATCTCGGGAGGCTTTGCTTTCGGCAATAAGGAATTTCTTACAAAGTCATATTCTATTCTTTTTCAGTAATGAAGAAATTCCACCACCGTAATCGGTTTTTTATRTTGAAAATTCAATTTTTGTATGTTGAAATTAAAATTCTGGGTTTTTTGTCTTTGGTTCTGCGTTTTTTTTTTGTTTGTGGATTGAAGATCTTTAATTAACATTATTCAATTTTGTTTTGCAGGTTATGTGTTAATTTTGAAGGCTTGTGAAGTAGTTGCACTAGTTATTAGATTTATTATTTTATTTGTAATATTAATGTATTTTTATTCTTATGTTGTAATTATTAGATTTATGTATTTACTTTTCTCATGTAATGTTTAATTTTAATGTACTTTAATTATTTACATAATCAATATATATAAAAGCTTAGTTGTTATTCTGATTTTGTATAATGCTGTCAATTTAGAATAAAAAGAACGACAACACAATAATGGCCCCAAATGTCAATTTTACATTACATTTTTATTTTGGACAATGTTTCATTTTCATAAAAAAGTAAAAGCTACGGTTTTTTGGGTTAAACCGCAACTTTTGATACATTAAATGCTACGGTTTTGAACTGCAACTTTTGTTAAATTTTCTCAAAAGCTRCGGTTCAAAACCGCAGCTTTTGATGTTTTTTCTACTAGTGCATTGAGTCATGTAACAGTCCTCATATAGCAAGCTGATCCTTCCTTAGTCATCCTAATGCCAAAATGGTTGTAAGGTAGAATCATTACACAACAAGAAAATTGGATTCGGTCGACCGACCTCACAAACCGTATTTTGGTCGGTAATAGTGATTACCGACCGAATTTTGGTCGGTGAGGYCGGTCGCATTAAGGATCGTCGGTAAAAAAAAATTGCCGACCGAATTTCG
>SNQN01010212.1:4228-22685 GCA_008642245.1 Bassia scoparia
GCTGCAGTGCTGTACTAAATTTATCAAGTTTTTCAGGACTTGCAAATATAGGTGAAGACATGCAGTACTATAACGAGAGCGAAGTAAACCAAGCCAACTTAGGAACGAGTTTGGACAGTTAACATAAGAAATCATCGATTTTGCCCTGTACTCTGAATAAAATTGTGCATTCTGTCGGACACCGTTTAGTACTGGAAACAATGGCAGAGAGGTYTTGAGGACTAGAGATAAGTGAGCCAAAGTTTGCGAATTAACTTACTCCTRTAGTCCWMTGTCAATGTAGGTTTTTAAAAATCTGCATAAAGATAATTTCAACAAGAGTGCATTATTGTTGAACTGACTCAAGAAACTATTTCATTTCAAATATAAAACCAACTTTTATATAATTATACTTAAATATATGATCATATCATTGAAAAACACTAATTTTCAATGATGATTGTGCTTAGTAAAACAAGGCATGCATGCACTGCATAAYACTTTATTTACCAAAATTCTTAGCTAGAACATTAGTATGCTGTTCAAGTCCTCTACAAAATTGGACCTGTAATTTCTCTTATTCTACTTCTAACTGAAGAAACTGAGTTAAGTTAGCTAGTTTCTATTCCAAACCCAGATAGCTCCGGCATCCATCAGCATTTGTACTAGTCTGCCTTGCACCTGGAGGCTTATSACATCATTAGGCCCGCCTACGAAGTTTCCACCTATGAAGATGGATGGTACACTGGGTCTGCGACCCATCATTTGCAAAACTCTCTCAATTTCTCGTCCATTTGGCATCTGATCGATTTCATATACGGTGGGATTAGCACCGAAGCCACTGATGAGCTGTGTCATCGAATGGCTAACAGGACAGCCAGTCTTGCTGAAGATAACAACTGGCCTCTCTTGCACCAAACCCCTAACAACATCCATTATCTTTGTTGACAAGGGAAGAAAATGGCAATGAAAATGCTGAAATGCTGCGAGATTTTATGATACTTGTAGGTGATCAAAGGTCGAAGAGACTCGAGGTTTGAGTTGAAAGAAAATGCTACAGCACAGGTCTATTTATAGGCTTGTTATAAGGTATGATCTGACGTATATTTGCATGCAGGAATATTGTTTTGAGGATAAGTTCGGGAACTTTCCACTTTCTCTTTTGATAACCTGTTACATCTTCTGAGTTCTTCATATGATCATATGCCGTAGAAAACCAAGGACATTAGTCGTATCAAAAAGTTTAACTCTGACAGAAGACATCAAGACATGTACAAAGGCATCTAACGAACTTAACTTTGCATAAACCTAAAGAGTGGAAAGAATCATGGAGGTACACTCTCTAGAAATGTACTAGAAAGTCCTCTTCTACTTGGTCTTCTCCTCCATCCAGTGCTCGAGCAGCAAACTGGTTTCCTTCGTAAACAGACACGTGGACAGTTATCGCTGAAACTTTAACTCAAATGAGCTCCAAGAGCCAAAAGACAATTACAAATGCGGCAAAATATGGGATTAGGAAAAGTAACTATCTCATAGTATGTTAATTACTGCTCGTCAGTTTACTTTCTTATCAGGTTGCAAAGAGCAGAACATTTTGTGAATTTGAGTTACCTTTTCTATGAAGCGATGGGATCTGATCCTGCAGATATTTCCAATTCGACAGAAATCAGAAGGAATTGGTAAATTATACAATAGTTAATTTGGTTTTTCATCTGGTCCTTACGTTTTTTAAAAGAAACTGGTAATTGATTCTTGTCTTCCACTTTGGAGTTTCATTTAAATCAAATGGCAGAAATTGCAGCAATCAAACTAGCAACTTTCATCTTTGATGAATACAGATATCAGATGTCAGAACATTAAATCCATTTTTAAAAATTTGTCTTTGTTGTTTCTGTCAAGCTGTTTCCGAAATCAGATAAATATACTCTTGAATTAGGGCAGGCCATCATTGTCTAGAACGGGCAATTAATTTTGCAGTAGGCCTCGCCCAGAGGGACTAACTCGCGTTTCATGTATCAGAGAGCGTCATGCCCTCCACCTTCCTAGTTACAGCCTCTACTCATCCCCTTACTTCTATGCATTAAACAAAAAACCCTTTGCTACATGCAGTGTGCTTTGCATTTGTAAACACTAATAAGGCAAGCTTGAACTTAATTAAAATCAAACATGTCTTCATGTAATGTTAACGCCGCATTTGGTAATCAAAAATGTTGAAATTTATGCCCAAATTCATGGTCATACATGATTACATATGTTAATTCTATAACCATTCCAACATTTCATTAGTAATCGACTTCTGATCTGCAGAGGTCAAGATCATTAATCAAAGAGACACTGCAGATTAGTTAGTAAAACTTACAAAAGGGAACAAATTACACACCATTTCACTAAAATGATATTGCAGCCCTTTAGAATCTTTATAAGAAGCAACTAATACATCTTTAAATGTTGACTCGTTCTGTGAAGAAGAAAAATAAATAGATAGCATCTTTTCTTATCAGTACAGTCTGATGTAATGCAAATAATTGCACTTCTGTCGTACTTCCTCGCATCGGCATAAAGAGTGGATTAATAATTGAAATGCAAAACTGACATTAAGAATGTAATAACACCCCTACATTCTTGTCTCTATCTTTCCAAGAAATTCTACATAGTGGCATTGCTTTACAGAAGTGGAGGAATTGCAAAACATATGTTCCTGAATGACTTTCAACTGAATGCAGAAATTTCCATTACCTTCAGTAACTGTCATGGGCTAAAAGTTTGATTCCTGACATCTTCATTGTCTCAAAATCTCAGTTTTCCTCATCTTTGATTCTTTGTTGAAACTTTTTTCGTGAACAATTATCGTTCATTATGCTATGATTCTCCTTATCTATCGTGAGAAATTTGTCTCGAGTTCAACTTGCATACGTAAAATCACAATCGAGTAACAATAATATCATATCCAGAAGGCCTGCCGCCTATCATGGTTAGATTTCCTTAACTGTTAGGGATTTTTTTATACATACATGGATTTCTTTTCCTCCATAAATGTTTCAAGAATTCATCACGATAACAAGCAAAAAAAAAAAAAAAAAAAAAAAAAAAAAGCATGCCCCCTCTATTCCGATTACTTTTTACATATGCTCTTTTTTAATCCATAACGAATATTATCTCTTTTACTTATCTCGAAAGTAGTCCCACACTCATCATCCACTTTTTAGTTTCATCTTTTGTTTTAATGCGTAAAAAGAGCTCTATGTACTTAAACATACATTCCATTAGATAAATTTTTGAACAACAAATAGTTCCACAAATATAGTTGACATAAACATCTGTGAGTCTGTCATAGGAAGCTTCACATGTACTTATAGGTGAATTCTGAAACTTTGTTTGTAGCAAGACATCTCAGGATTTCAGGACTTGTAGTTTTATATCTTGAACTGAAAGTCAGCCGATGTGTCGAACGATACTTTAGATACTTAACCTACTTCACATCTAATCAGTTACTCACCATTTAGCACCTTAAGAAACAAGTTACAGACTTCAGGAAGTCATGCTATGAATAAATAGGTCTGTAATCATGTTATAATGTTTCGCAGTGTCCAAACTGCGACACCAGCCCAGGCGCCGTACCCGTAGCCACAAATATTGAGCTTTGGGAATCGAAAGCCTAGCTAATTCCATCAAGAAGGAGGAACAAAAGACTGTGGAATAATGTGTAACTGATTCTGCTCATTATTATAGCCAAAGATACAAAGCGTTGATACTTGAACCCTGGATGTACTGTAAGGTTTTTTATCACCGATTTTTTGGTCGAATTGAAAATGTCCATGCATAATTCGTAATTGCTATCCAATACAATTAAAAGCTGTGTAAACTTCATTGTCTAGTATGCCTCAGATCACGCGATCTGTCACGTTCCATTGTAGCTCTCGTGAGCCAGATAAAAACTGAACTAAGGACTTTTTGTTTTAAATCAGGGAATAATGAAGAAGAAAAAAAAGAAATTGCTTTTGTGCGGTTGTGCGCCAATTGCAGAGACACAAGAGAAGCTGTTTACTACGAATCAACTCATCATTTACAGAAAGAACAAGAGCAAATATCCGTTCTATTCCCTACTCAGGTTGAATGCCATTTGATCAAAACAATAGCAACAAGATTAGATGAACACGCCAAAATACTCTTATAATAATAATGCATGGATTATGAAATTCACAATGATTTCAACTCAAAAAAAATTCAAATATACATTAAGGTTTATTTAGAGCTGAAAACGAAAGATTTTGAAAATTAATTACATACAGAATGTGAATGTATGTGCTGCTAATTGCTCTACCGTATTTGTACATCTTACTTAGAGGCCAGCTAGCAAACAATCGTGCCCTTAACAACCAGAACGAGAATCGTGAAGCCACAAATTCCCAAAGCCGAAACCAACTTAGTCCAGCCCACTCACCACACACCATCAACTATCCTTGGAATCACTTGGCACAGTTAGTTTTGAGCAAATTCGATTCACATACAGTTGTCAAGTGTCACTCCATCTCTCACTCCTGAAAAAGAATCACAATAATGCAGAAGAAATGAGGATCATAGTTGCTCTTGATATTTCAAGATGATTTAACAAAATTCCGATTTGATACCTCTGGAGACTTGAATTGTGGCTTCAACATATTCCTCTGCGATTCTGCTTCTGCTATCATTATAAATCTATCAAATTACGGAAGCAAACAAAGAGTTCAGCGTCAAGCAAAAACCATAAAAAAAWTCAAGGGTAATATGATGTGATAAACCAAGAAGATCTCAACATTCACATCCATTAAACAGGATAAAATCTATTGTAAAAATGTAGTACAGTATATGGGAACTAAACTACTCCATATAATGTAAAACAATCAACGATAATAGCCACTTCCAAATAAGTAGCTGGTGAAGTGGTGAACACATAAAAAAAAAATAAACTCACGATTTGCAAGCAAAAAGGTAAATAAAAAAAATTATTTCAAGTAAATCGCAGCTTACGTTGAAAGTATTGTCACCCATATAAGCTCCACACAATCAACCCAAAGCAATCTTTGTTCCACAGGAATAACACCATAAGTCACAATGTGTGCGAAAGGCCAAAGTTTCCATCCTGTCTGCAAATCAATAACAGTAAATAGATTTTTAGGAGGAGTATAAGAAAGGTGCAAAAGTTTCTTCAATGCAGAAACACCCCAAAACATTTAGGAAGCCAATGTAAAGATCAATAAACCTAAAATAAAGGTTCGTACTAAACAGCCATCAGTTTCCTAAACACATGAAATTTTGGTAGCTAATAGTCGGGATCTCATACCCATTTCAAGTAGATTWTCCACATCCAAAAAGTATGGTTATTAYTTTTTCTTTTTAATCTTCATTAAGACTTGTGCTTAACARCATATAATTACAAGAGGGCCTCAGGAAGCCACTTGAGATACAATATTACCAAGTGTTGATATAGCAGTAAAACTTTGCAAGATGACCCGGCTTAAAACAAATGATCAAATGACACAGGAGTGAAGACAAAGTGGAACACAAGAGAGACTCCAATCCTGTAATGTTCACTTAATAGCCTAGTACTTCCAGTCATATCAAATATCATAACAGCTATTAAAAGATAATATCAAACGTTACAATGTAAAAAAATTCACTTACAGTAAGCAAGGGCCAGAATGCTGCCTTCAGTTCCTTATAAATATTGGTTGGTGATTCCAGTCGCATCAACCCCAAACTCACAAGATAAATGGTATTCCAAATACTTGTCCAAACAGTTTGATCGAAGGCAGCTTTTACAGGAATAGTCCACCAATCACGGACAGGGAATACCGCCTGAAAGTGGTAGATTAGTTAAGTCCACAACCATACAAGGCAATGAAGAAAAAATTAACATCAACCTTATTAGAACAGTGAACTATGAGTTCTATAATATTACCTCACATATTTCGTAATAGTAATGGGAAAGAGAACCATGAAAAGCGAATCCTACTAGTCCAGATCTAACCATGCGGGCACGATCAAAGTCAAAAAGAGGTTTCCCTTCATAGCACTGCAAATCAAAGTGGTACGAAATCAGCAAGATTGTCAACTTGATTAAATATGAAGAGTAGCTTCTCAAGAGTGTGTATTGTTGCATAAACACTWTTAGCATCCAATTATGAATCATCCATAACCACGAACTACAGGAACTAACCTGTGCTATCCAATCACCAATCGAGTACACAACTCCACTAATCACCATTTTCGCAAGTACRGGATTCGTTTTCAGAATTGCTTCATAAGCAGTCCAGTTGTGTTGMGGAGCATATCTCAGAATCTCATAAACTGTCCATCCCTGAAATCAAGAGATGTGTCAATATTGAATTTAAAAAAACTTCTACATAGTTTTCTTGAGATAACAGCCAAAAACTTCAATAATTAGCCATCTTCAACATCATAATTATGAATCAAGGAAGCATAATTGCAACACTGCATATGAATCATCTCAAAAGTACGCAGCCAACACAATAGAGCAAAAACCAGCTCACAACACATATATGTTTTTGCTTTAACTCAACTACAATCGACCAAAAGTTTCAAACTCTATGATGGTAATTGTGTTTCCCCTAATCAATTCAGTACTATTGAACCAAATTGCAACAGTTTACCAAATTTGAGACTCAAATTAATTCAGTGGCTTGAACAAGATGAACAGTTTGAATTACAAGTTGAGACAAATCAAACAAGAATTCACTCAAAACTATGTTAAATTACAACACACAAAACTTACAAATTAAGCAATGCATGTAAAATACACAAATTTGATAACAAGTAAATGAATAAGAACTCAATCTTTAAACCAACTAACAAACAACAATCACAAGTCCAACAAAAAACTGCTTAACTCAACAAATAAATAAATCCAATAACAGACAAACATGTCTATAATTCATCATCAATATTACTGAGAAAATAACAAAAATAAAAACCCATCACAAAATGAGAAAAAAAGAAGCTAAATGTGACTTACATGCCAATAATCATGATCAATAGTGATCAATTTTGGTAACAGCATAACTACCAGCAACAAGAACATAGTTAGCATTTATAATCCTATCAATCAACTTATCCAAATCTTGACCACCGCCATTTCCTTCACCGCCACCGCCATTGATCACTCTCACCGCACCGCGCAGCTACACCACAGCAAACCCTCCAACGTCAACTGCCCACCAACCACGGAGGTTCTACCGCCGACACATCACCGGTAACCGGCGGCGCGTACGACCACGAGCGCCGGGGAAGTGCGTGGGTAGCGATAAAAGTGACGGTAATTTCTGGTTTTTGTGGGTTTGTTTGGTTTTGTAAGAGGAGGAAGAGATTTTGAGCCGAAATTGTACGCAATGAAGCCATTGAAGTGGGAGTAAACAGAGGACGATGGAATAATCGACTTGTTTTTTCTCCTGCTTAAAAAAAAAAAAAGAAATTAGCGTGATGAAAATTGGTTAATTTATACAAGAATCAAAGAAAAGTAGATTGAAAGAATTGCGTTTTTTTGTTGTTTATGATTTTGATTTTGATATTTATGTTATCAAGTTGGTTCATTTATTTTTATTTGAATGAAGATGCCAAAATTGTTGAACCACTTAAAATAGTGAAATTGTTGTGAAAATAAAAATGTGATCCACGTTAGTTACACATCAGCCTAAATTTCAATTATTATGTGGCAACTTTCGTCGTTATTTCATGATCTTCTCGAATCTAGACATTCAAGTGGTACGATGAACGAGGGTCAAAGATGTGGAAGCTAATTTTTTTGGGTGCGTCTTCGGTCGTCTTATGTCGTGTTGTGATTTTTAAAAGTCGGCCATAGGAAGTAATGAAATAAAAGCAACAATTATCTCTTTGAATGTAACAAAAATTGCAATAATTGTATCAAGCTTGTTTAATTAACACTCTAAGTATAAAACTAATTTTAAAAAAATGGTCTCAATTGGCATAATAACAATTCTTTTTATCTTTCCTACCATTTCTTTTCCCTCATTTTTTGGGGAGCACCCCCACAAGCAAAAATGTACAATTGTTGCTTTTATTCGTTGCACAGGAAGTTGTGCTAATTCAATCCTTTGTGTTTAGTCGACTAAAACGAGAGGTGATTACACAACTTGGAACGATATTTTTAAGTCCTTTTACGACATGAAGAAGTGATCATTGTGGATGAGAAGAGAAGTTTTTCTTCACATCAGAAAGTATATTTATTAATTATACTTCATGTGTATTCTATTGGCGTGTGTATGATATTAGAGGAAAACTAAAAAAATGTATTATAGTGTAATGTGGAAAAAAAAATTAAAAATTGGGAGTGGATGGGGGTAAATGGAGGAAAAGTGTGAAATGTGGGAAAGGTAAGGACAGTGCAAACCCAACCTTATTAAGATGTTTGGAAATGAAATTATCCGTTTAAAACAATATGCACATATCAAAGAGCACGACAAAGTATATACGACGTCTACACATTAATAAAGTACATTAGGAAAACAATTTGAACAACACATTATATAATTTATTATGATAAAAATATTACGGTCACCTTTTATCTATATCTTTTCTCACACAAGTCCCCCCAACTTTTTTTTACTAAAATTTTCTTATGATGCTCTTGAAAATTGAAACTTTGAAAGGATGATACATGCTCACTCTTTCAAAATGTCCTAGACCTTAAACATAAATATCATAAATTACGTGTAAATGCTCTAAACCACAAAAATCATAAAAAAATCTCAACTATAAAAAAAAAGTTTAAACTCTATACAATGTCTAAAAATTAAATGGAGAGCATGCATCTCATTACGCTATACACAATGGAACGATTATTCAATCTCATACATGTGGTGAAATTATAAAGGACAATCTCATGAATATGGGATGATAATTACAATGAAAATTGTTGATAAAATATGGGCAAAAAAAAAAAAAAAAAAAAACCATCACAATGCAAGGTTGATGTTGATCAATATTACAAAAAAGGTGACAAAACTACACAAGTGATTGTCAGTTTGTTACTTTGATTATCTATTCTCTAATTTATTTATTTTTTACATTTCTCTAGTTAACCTGCCATTTTGTTTTTCTTGTCCTCCTTTCGTTATGGGAACTACCAACCAACGAGAGGAAATATATAAACCTTTTTCTTCATTTTCAACCAAAAAAAATATATATTATATAAATTCAAAAAATCTTGTAAGCGGAGAATATTTTTACCACAATATAGCTATAAAAGATTGAAATTACAAGATTGCTTCGATAACAAAATATTATAATGAGTACTATCCACGTAGATCGTAACCTTAGGACATGTACAAGGGCAAGCAAATTGTCAAATTAACTTACATTGCCACATAAGAATTTCACTATTTTCTATTTCAAGCTACTTTATATCACAATGGTTAGCTAATTGTTAAATTAGCTTTCCATTAAAACATATTCCACTTACCTATATTTACTTGTGGGAACTACACTAATATTTAATGCACTTGCTTAGTTTTCCTCTCAAGCAAATTAGCTTGGCCAAGCTAATTGATCAATTTTGTTCCAATGGTTAAGCAAGTACCTAGGGACTTTTGTAATTTACAAGTCAGTCCCTAACTATAACCATTGCACATGCCCTTATTTTTAATTTTTAAAAAGGACAAAAATAGCAATTTACCCAATATCGCTACTCCAAATAGTGATTTATGCGATAAAATAGTTGCTGCAATAGCGATTTTCCCTTTTTTTTAAATAAAATAAAAACAAGGTACCGATCCTACGTGGACGGTACCCATGTAATTATTTTCTATATCAAAACATGACCGTAATTTTCATTCCTTATAACAATATAGAGGTCAAAAACTCGTAAGCGGAGGAGTAAAAAAAAAAACCTAATTGTATGTTCAGACATTGAACTTATGTTTTCTTTCATTTCCTGGAAAATATAAATACAAGTATAATTGTGTTCCAAAACTATCACTAACAAGTAACAAGCTACAAAAAATATATACAATCACGAATTTGGCCCTAAATAACCCTATTATCCACTTATCCTTTGAGAAGATTAGTTCTCTCCCATTCAAAAAGTCCTGACGATACAAACTCTTCGTAGGACAATAGCTTATAATCTGATGAATTCTTCCCCAATACTCCTGAGATTATGACCAGGAGTTTTTGACATGCATGACTTTCATCCAATTTCTCCGAATCAGTGTATTCTGTTGCGTGATCAGCCCATGGCTGGTAAAACGACCTGTTCACAAGACAACCCCACGAATTTAGCTTGAGCAAATTTTAGAAAGCAACCTTTTTACACAAGGACAAGAAACCAATTATGTTGTTACACGCACACGTCCTTAAAAAATTCAATCAAAAGGGATGAAATCCTTCTTTACATTCAACACGTTTGCCCTGTATATATGTTAATTTCAGCATTGATATAGAAATTTTATCAAGCGAAGGAGGGAATATAAGAGGAAAAGAAAAGGAAAGAAAAACTTGGTTATGGAGCAAAAATACTTCCTCCGTATCAAATTAAAAGCAACAAACAAATTTTCACCGCGTTTCGAGGTTGAGATTTAACAATGAAAAATGAGAGAAATAATAAAAATAATTTTCAAACAATTAAGTTATAATGCCATTCTTCATTGTGTTAAAATTATTTTGAATAATTTGTTCGTTTACATTGTTAAATCTCAACCTCGAAATGCGTGAAAATTCGTTTGTTGCGTTTAATTTGATACGGAGGGAAGTAGTCTTTAGGAGTACTTGCAAAATGATAAGCAAAGTAATTAACAAAAACCATGAAAGAGGAGGAAAATTATGGTCAGTGCAAATGAAGGTCAGAAAAAGAACAATCTATCTTACCATGTCCAAGAAGGGTGAGCTTCAGGAGGAGAGTAAATCTTTGACAGAGAGTCGACAGTGAATTTTGAAGGTTGATATACTGTCATGGCCTGACAAATTACTAAATAGAAACAGCAACCCAGAAATCAAATAACAGAAACAAAAAGGGTTGTAGGCTAGAAGCAGCCTCATACATCTTGAGTACCTATACAAGTATACAGAGAAATGAGAGAATCAAATGATAACGGAGAACAGCTCTTTCCAGAAATGAGATTAGTATCAAGTTTAGTCTCTTAGTAGGCTGTAAAATACAAACCAGCAAAATTTTGCAACTATTTCTCTTTCCAGCCCCCACCCCCCCGCACCTTATCATTTTTTTTCTCATTGGTTCTCCCATGTAATATAAACATGAATTAAGGTTTGACAAAAAAATTCTTACAGCAATACTGAAACTTAAATTGGAGCAATAGTTGAATAATCTCTATTTTGATTTTTTTGAATATAACAATGATGTGCATTTAGTGCTACTTGTGATTTGTTCCATCAAATGACAATGTTGGAACTTCTAGTCCATACCTTCAGCAGCATAGGGCCATCAGCAAGGAGCAAAAGTGAGAGTGCTGCAACCACTGAAGGCAGCACCCTAACACTTCATGCCAAGAAGTTGTTGAAGATGAATAAATTGTTGTGGCCAAGATTTCTTCAAAGGCCAGACCAGAGCGTGTGTTTTCTCCCCTCTGCTTTTAAGATCTATTACTGATAGCAAAGTTCCCCATTGCCCCTCACGACAGAACTGGGGTTACAGCATGAAACCCTCTGCAGAATTACAGAAGCTACAAGCCACGTAGAAGACGTTGAAGTCAGAGACCTCCTCATGTGAGTGCTCCTCAACTTCAGTACACTTAGTGTGCGGGAAATATTGTGTCTGCAGTAATATATGGTGAGAGGTCTGATCTTAGAGCTGTAGAAACTGCCCACATGAGAAATTTGGAGAGCTCTTTCGAGTCCTTCGGAAAAGAAAAATGGCATGTCATTAAATGGGTAGCAGCAACCCTTGCACCTAAAAATACTTTTATATACTGATCAAACTAACATATGCAAAAAGAAAAAAAAAGGAAGGGAAGCCTTTGTTTTAAAGCACCTCTCTAAGAGACAACCTAAGACAAATTCCGCCCCTGAATGCAATTTAAAATCACAGAAAGTGTAGTCCAAGTAAAGCACCAGAACAAATATTCACGTCTCAATTCAGCCATCAAAAAATGATTTTTTGCTGCCAATTAAATGGCAAACTAAAAAAATGGGGTAGTAATGCCTGCAAACAATTAGCATGGTGCAAAGGGACAAACAAAGTCCCATGCTGGAGGGAAAATACACACAGTTCTGCCCCAAACCAACAAGACACATAAAAGATGAATAAGGAACATGCATCTCTAGGCATTAAAATAGTACCAGGTCAGAAATGGTTGTTGGAGGTGCACTCATAASAATAGCCTTCAATCCATACACTGCACAGTCACCAGATTTGTCATTGTCAAGCACATCAACAGCCTGATAAAATTGATACAAACTCTGCATGGATGGCAAAATCAGTGGTTGGTACATCTTCCTCTCTTGTGATACCTCCAGAACTCTTACAACTGTATCTAGAATTAGAATAATTAATGACTTATTCTCCAGTGCCAATTTTGTGCATCTAACTAACAGATTTGTAAGATGACATAAGAGATCAGAGAGCTGTTCAAATGCATGCTTTTGCAACCATTCCATWGTGYTTCTGGATGAGATGGTCTCATGCACTACCTGCGTTATGGATGAAATCAATTAAAAAAAATCAATACACGCCCTCATAGTAAAGGGCCAACAGCTAGCCTTGTAACTAGAAAATTGAATGTCCTGGAGTGATTTTACAATTCGAATAAGATTCTTCAACGTAAAAACATGTAATTCATTAAAAAGGCTTCTCTGGAGAGCTTATAAGCTCAAACAAGCAGCCAATTAAAGCCTTCTCATTTCTATCCAAAGGACAAGATGCTTGAAACAATAAGTAGAGTGACAAGTTGTAAATGCCAAATAAGTGTCAATAACAAAACTTTCAAGTAAACTAATCCAACCCACTAATCCARTCAAAGAATTGCCATAAGAAAGCTAGCTCTAAATAAAGCCCGGAGGCTCTTCAGAGGCCAACAGCTCACCATAGATGAGGCCATCCTTCTAGCCTATAGCCTGTCTATCTGAATTGTCCCCTCATCTTTACCCATTTGCCTATGAATGCCAACAGTAGATTTATTCTTATTAAAAATGGTACAAGATTTTCCAAAATCTGTAGAGTTCATTCCATGATGTTTCTGCAGCATTGCTACAAATGGTTTCAGTAGTGCAAACTGCAAACTGCAAAGATAAGCAGCTTTTGACAAGCTAATACTTCGTATATCAATCAATCAACCAATTAATCTAAAGCCTAAATCTCAGAGGTGAGTCAGCTACATGAACCAAATTATTATCTCAAATGTTCTTATGAAGAACTCCTCCCCCACTTGCTCATGTAAATCCAATTCTTCTTCTTATCTTGATCCCTTCCAAGTCATCTTTGCTCTATCTGAACCCCCCCTAACATCAATCCTTTCCTCTGTTTTATCCTCCACACCCGCAACTCCAACTTTTCTCCAAATATCTTCATTCCTAATTTCATCTCTTAATGTGTTGTCAGATATCCATCTCACTACACATATATCYGAAGCACCCATTATCTTAATGTGGTCCTTAGTTGACAAACTTCTGATCCATCTAACAATGCTTGTCTTATTTTCGTCCATTAAAGTATTGATTCCATAATTCCAACTTTGTTGGTATGTCTTCAAAGAAGCCAGAATTGAAAGAGGAGCCCCTCCGAGTACTATAGACCCAAAAAAAAAAGTTGAATTTTATTTAAGATTGTAAAACTATAGACTAGAGCTTTATTTCAACTTCATTCTTATTACTATTGATGTTTCATCATCCATATATATCTAGTCCCATATGTCCTACAAATATGCAACAGTTTCCTTATTTGTATTACCACCAAAGTTTGCACATACTAGAAGTGTTCACTTAATTTTTTAAAATTTACCTTATGGAAACTGATATCAATTAACTGAACTAATGACCATCGATTTAACCATATTTTTTAGTGTGTATGAGATTTGATTGAACCTGATGAACTTAAATTGACGTCATCAGACATCTACAGGTTATTAACCTGAAACTTTTTTTAAGTGACAAAAACACTATAAAAATAAATATGAGACACACCTTTACTCGCACAAAAACGTATATAGCTCATATTTCTTTCTCTCTAATTCAACATTACACCTTTACTATGTAAAACAATTTTGTTGTAATTATCGGCAGACAAAGGGAGTAAACGATAGTGAAGATCACAACCTTCAAACCAAAATATTTGACTAGTTGCCACTATCACACATACAATCGCAGGCGGGGCACTTCACTGTATTGATATGACCCGCTCCCATCATACACTAACAAACTCAACACCCGCATCTATTTGTTTTTCCCATTGTATTCATAATTTCATAGACTATTAATGGTCACACTCACTTATCTATTAAACACACACACATCAACTAAAGGGCTCCCTCTTTGGACATATGGCAATAAAAAGTTGTCCCGTATGACAAAACTTAAATCATATCAACCCTTGATTGAAAGACAATAGTAATGGGATATTAAATTAGGCACCGGCAGTCATAATCATATTATTTTTACAAAAACTTCGCCATTACAAACTCCAATACATTCACATGCACCAGTCGAACAGTTCAAAGAAAGAAGAATATCATCGAGTATATACCTCAAGTAACGAGAGAATGCTGCAAATTACTTATCGTCAGTTAAGTATTATAAGCACGTGAGTACCAAGAAATCAGGCAACTTCTCACCATTAACAGGTAGTCTTTTGCATTTTAATACAATTCTTAACCTGCAAAGCAATCAATGATTATCAAGTTACCAAGACAGCAGCATCATTAAAAATTATGTTGTTTATCAGACGCTTGGCCCTTCAGAGCAAAAGGCAAATGAAACAGCACTATTAACACTACATAGCTATGTGTCAGTGTCCTAACTGCAGAAAGCGCTTAAAATATAAAAAATGAATAATTTGACCTTAGAACATTCTCATTAGTTTACCAGCTTGGATTCTCATAAACAATAAACACAGGTCAAACTTACAGTTTCAAGGTATTAATTCCAATAACCATAAAAATTCCTGAAAATGACAGGTCGGTGATTGATTAGCTTTTTAAAACATGGTTAATTGATTTTCAACTAAGCTTAAACTATATTATTGTGTATAAATGGTCATTATCATGTTATAAGTGATGTCATTATGTCTGGCTGTGGGAGTGGAGTGGGCGCAATTAGACCGAGATTATCACGTTAACGTAGTATTGTATTTTATAGCCAGGCATGAGTTTGACCAAGATATCGAGGTGAAGGTTCAGCAAAACTATCCTTACGAAAAGATCATTCAAACCTCAACCTACACAAAAAAAAAAACACAATAAGACAGAAATCATCGTTGACACAAATTACGAAGAATCCATTCCTCCTCAGTAATCTGGACAGGTGACATAAACACTCAATAGATCTCGCATAATTCCCAACGCATATTTGAGATCTCTCATTATCCCTTGTTAGAGCAGACGGCATCATTGCCATGTCTGTTCTGAAGGTTAACAGAGCTATTCCAGAATATCGTAACAGAGGAATGGACTGCAAACCCACTAGAATTTAGCAAAAAGATTTTGATGAGACATATTTTTCCACCAAGCATATTGAGAAATCTATGTTGAATTGTTTCAGAACAAACTTCAAATTTATTCGAGGGCGTAACCAGAAATGCTTATTCTGATCAATGCTTCATGAGAGGATTTAATGACAAACAGAGCTCTGCAACAAACAGCAAATGGTGGGTTCTTTTTGCATGGTTCTTGATTTCCTTCTGTAATATTCAGCAAGTAAATTTCACTTCCTTCATCCTTTGAATTTCTGTCTATCCACTTAGAAACCTGTCACTTTAGTCCATCAAACACAACGATGAAACGAACTGATGAAAAAGCAAATTACCATATAGGTAACCAAAATGTGGGACAAGCTTAGGAAAAGGATATTCATTCTAAACTATGGATGGCATACAAAACCCCAATCTAACTTGTGATCAAAAATTACAACTTTCCTGTCTCTCAGATTGAAGAGAGACATTAATCATGGAAAAGATTCAATCACTGAAAAGTCTGCCATCTAGATTATTCCCACCATAGCTATCCTAGTATCGATATATATTCTCCTTTGCTCTCGTTGATTATAGTTAGAAAATGCTTTTGAGTGATTTTTTCAGATTGCAAAACAAAATAATAGTCAACCAATTACACAACAAAAATCATTCTTCTTATTACTTCTTACATTTTTTTATATCACATCCCAATTTTAAATATCGAGTCACCTAACACTCACTTCATATTCAGTTAATTAATTTTGTGATTTTATTTGAAAAATCGTTTGGTTGGTTTGGACATGAGAAGAACGGACACTTGTAATAGAGTGAGTGGTCAGAGATTCAACGACGTTGAGGAGACTATTGAAAATGACTTGATTCAGGACTTAGATAAATATAAGTAATGGATTTGCAGGAATTAATTCCTACGTATAGGGTGGGGAGCATCTTTGTGGATACTATCAGATTCCGATGTATCGTTTGTCTGTAGTCAGCAGCCACTTATGACTAAATTTAATTTTATATATTGATAGTATTGCAACTACGATCTGAGCTTGTTTATTCATCTTATGTGTAGTTATTTAACATCAAAGCGTAATACTCTCAATGTCAGTATGAAAAAAAAAGGAATATTGTATCTACTTTCCCTCTGATCTGAGAGCTGATTCATCACAGTGAATGGACAAAAACCCAATATAAGTAAAAAAAAGGCGTATGAAAAATTTTAGTATCTCTTCAATGGAAAAGCAACTAAAGGTGCCTTGATTGCCACAGTAGTGTACAAACAAATGAGATTACACTTGTAGAATTTCATCATGTTCCTTCTGCTAAAATGGCACATGTTTCATTTTTCAAAAAAGTCAAAATAAGAAATTTACCCAAGCACCATTATTTTTCCTTTTTTCATAAAAAGGCAATAAGACGTTACCATCAACACATCCTTAAACCTCCAAACAACCTCGTATGCTAACTTCCGTATCCCTTCTGCCGGTGATCCCATGCTAACTAATGCAATAGCAAGCAATCCCAAGCCAGCAAACTCCACAAAATCCAAGAAGTTCATTGTCAAGCTATGAATTGAGAAGGATAAAATAAAGACTGGATCATAACATTCTATCCTTCCCAAATCCATAGAATCGCCCTGCATGACAACAATGAGATGGTGCTAATGTATTAAAGATAGAAATAGAAATAGAAATAGAATCGTCATATATATATGCTTAGATGGAGACACGTAAAAATTTAATGTGTGAAACATACCTCATTAGTATTTCTGACCCTATCTTGATGAACATTATCCATGAACAAAGACTTTTCAGATGTGGTCCTTCCATAAGGAAAACACAAGACAGTGTGAATCACTAACTTAGGGTTAATAGGAAAATTATCCCTAAACTGAGTTCGCCTATAGTCTTCTTCCACGCCATTGTTTGAGACAATGTTTTTTCCAACTCTCACAGCATTTCCCCAGAGGTAATCCTGGTCAGCAAAAAAATTGTTGCACATTCCCCCAAAAGACTCTAWTTCCAAAAGAAGGCTATAAATCTCCAAATCGATTTCACTAACAGTGGCACCATAAGTAGTCAAAAGTAACAACGATAACTCTCTCAAATCTACACCTAAATCATCTTCAAAAGATGACCCACACCGAGAAGCTCTTAATTGAAAGAGTAGTCTCAGTAACTTGAGGACCTGCAACTGAGACTTGAATCTTTCKGATTTTTCCAAATTGCTCCTTTCAGATGGAAYAGTTAATGTCCTCAGGAAGCTAGATATAGGCTTTACAGCAATCCCAGATGAGGCAGAAGTATATGAGTCAACTACGGTAGCGACAGTAGAGGCTAACTGAGAATGCCCTAGAAGCAACTGAAGAACTAAATTTATCGGCAGATTCCCATCAGATAAAGAAGACAAAATATGTCGAAAACTTTCAAGAGTAGTGGAGTCCCCAAACCTATGAAGCAGGACAACCTTTGACAATTTTTCGATGAAGGGGAGCGAATCCATCTGAATCAAGATGCTGTGCATCTTTATCGTCAATCTATCAATGCATCTCAGAGTAAATACTTCAAGAGATCTTAGCAACAAAAAGATTGGAGTCTTGGGGTCAGATTTAACAGYGGAAGATGGAACTTTTTTCACACAATACTGCCAAATGCAGACCAACATGTCTAAGAACCTTACTTTCACAGAGTATTCTCTATTGGATCCCCCAAAAGATTCCTCCTSTATATCAAAAGCATCATCTGGTGAGCCCATCTTATTACTCTCAGGGAATAAAAGAACCAAACATAGTGAAATCTTGGCTTCAACTCTGTTGAGTAAGTTTGTCAGCTGTTCTACTGAGTA
>SNQN01010213.1:0-11152 GCA_008642245.1 Bassia scoparia
AAATGAGTAGAATGCACAAAAGTTTTGATAAACAGATCTTCTAGTTTGAATCCCCTTATTAATGTCACTTAAAATTTGTTCTGTGGGATGAGAAGATTGATATTTGTAACTTTTAAAAYCGGTAATCATTTGTGCATTCTCTCTGGCATTATCATTAGGAAAATTTTCCCCCTCACTTGATGCACCCTGTAAGTTCTATGGGGGACCAGTTTTCTCAGTGTTCTGCTCCTGTTCACTTACCTGATTCTCAGTGGGGTCAACCAAGTTGTTGTTAGTTCCCCCTGAGTTACTTACCAGTTCACTGTCCTCCTGTGGATTGTCTTCTTTAGTATCTTCCACAATTGCATTACCAGACTCTCTATCACCATTTGGTGCTAGATCAGTGGGTGAGTCTGGTTCCCTTACCTGATCAGTAGCTGGACCAGTGAACTGTTCTCCAGTTAACTCCAATAGTCCTATGGAGTCATCTTCAGTAACCTGTGGAATCTCAGAGAACATGTTATATTCATCAAAAATTACATGGACACTCTCCTCAATACACAAGGTCCTTTTGTTAAAGACCTTGTATGTCTTACTATGCGTGGAATATCCAAGGAAGACTCCCTCATCACTCCTAGGGTCGAACTTATCCAACTGTTCCTTCCCATTATTATGCACATAACACTTACATCCAAAGATTCTCAAGTGTGCAATATTGGGTTTTCTACCCCTTAGGAGTTCATAAGGTGTCTTCTTCAGAATGGGACGAAGCAATGCTCTGTTTAGATGTAACATGTTGTACTTACTTCTTCCTCCCAAAAACTCTTAGGGAGACCACTTTCAATAAGCGTTGTTCTGGCCATCTCCTCTAAGGTTCTGTTCTTCCTCTCTACTACTCTATTCTGCTTAGGAGTTCTTGGAGCTGAAAAGTTGTGACTTACACCGTTGTCCCTACAGTAGTTAGTAAAACTAGCATTCTCAAATTCAGTACCATGATCAGATCTTACCGCAACCAGTGAACAATTTAACTGGTTCTGAAACTGCTTTACCAACACCTCGAACTCATCAAATGTCTCATCTTTGGCAGACAAGAACAGGGTCCAAGTGTACCTGGAATAGTCATCAACCATAACATAAACATACCTGTGTCCACTTCTGCTCTTGACATGCGTAAGAATACACAAATCCATATGGATCAGTTCAAGTGGTCTGCTTGTACTGACCTCTCTCTTTGGCTTAAAAGATGATTTGACATGCTTACCCTTGGCACACTCTGAACATACTCTATCCACCACGTACTTAATGTTTGGAAGTCCAACCACTAAGTCATGGGTATTGAGTTTGTTCAAAAGTGTCAAGCTAGCATGCCCAAATCTTTTATGCCAAAGCCACTGATTCTTTTCAGTGACAACACTAAAAAACAAATGGACTTGTGCCACTACTAGAATTTCGCCTAAGGCCGAACGAAACTATCAACCAAAAAAAATCGGTCGGTAAATTACACCGACCGACACCGACCGCAATCGGTCGGTAAATTACACCAACCGAAAAATCGGTCAGTATTACCGACCGATTTTTTGGTCGGTAGATACTTGGTTTTTATTCCCTCTAACAGTCTCAACAAATAAATAAAAAATAAAATCCAAAAACTTTACCGACCGATATTTCGGTCGATAAAGTTTGTTTTTTAAATAAAAAAAAAGTTTTTTCCCTTTTCTTTCTACCCTCTTTCATTTCGACCCTCTTTCATTTCGTTTATTTTTTGCTAAAATTTATTTTTTCGACACCTTATTTCTCACGCTCCTCACCTTCTCTCTCCTCTCATCACACTCTCACCCATCATCATCTCTCTCCTCAAAATCACCCTCATCCTCTCAACGCTCTCTCTCCTCTCTCCTCTCCTTCTCCCTTCTTTTGAGTCCTTAACAACCCTCGTAACCCCTCGTCAGCCACCCTCATCGCCTCGTTTTCGTCGCCCTTGCTGGACAGCCGCGTCCTTGTTTTTGTCGCCCTTCTCACCTCAGTTTTGGTGAGTTTTGTTTTCCCTGTTTTTAGCTTTTTATGTCATTTTTAAAATTTTTGATTTCGTTTTTAGTTAGATTTAGGGTTTTTGATTTCTTGTTTTTTATTTTTGATTTCATTCCTTTTAACTTTTGATTCCTGTTTTGATTTCAGTTTCTTTGATTTTTGATTTCTGATTTCTGTTTTTTTATTTGTTTTCCTATTGTTTTTTCAGATCTATTTTTTGGTTATTTCTTTGAATTTTCGAGTTGTTGGAATTTTCGACTTCTTTTTACTGATTTCCTCCCCCTCTTTTTTTTATTTTCGGGTATTTTTTATCAAGGGTTTTGGTAAATTTTTCTGGTGTTATATTATTGATATTATATTAATTACTAATGTTGTAGTGATTTATTCACTAATTTTTTTTTTTAAAATACATTCCTCAAGGACTCATAAATTATTAAACATGGTGTGATTCTAGGAGTGGATTGAGGTGTTGCAGGTGATGGTCCTAAAGCTTTCAGGATCTCAGAATCTTTGAACTTTGAAGGTACTCTGCAGTGAAGATACTGAAGTAGACTTCTTCAACAACATTGTTCATTTATAGGTATTATTCATCTAAAGTCTTCATGGTTTGATTTGCTGTGGTGTGATGGTTACATAAGGGTTTGGTTTCTTCTTTTAAAAATGGCTAGAATATAAGTTTTTACCCTGCATTTGAWAATATATTTTTGAYARCATCSTAKAAATTGAATCTATTGATTCTCAAAGGAGATATCATAAATTTCTACAACTTGAATATTTAGTGTGGCTAAGCTTTTGTAACTTGATGTGGGTTTAATGGCTGTTCAATTGTAATTTCTACTTATTCGAAGATGTGTTTAACTGAGTTATGTGTGCTATTCTTACTTGGAATTGTGTTTTATCCTTGTGTGTGTCAGTGTATAATATATGCAGCACATGTATAATTGAATAAGTCAACTATTGTTATTTAATCTCCTAGTCTTATGTATTGTTAGCTGTCATCCTSTAACCTTACGAGGATTAGTCTAGGCTTTCCCATTTTGTAGGAGTTTGTTTTAGCTTTCATTTGTATTATAAATATGGAAGTCATCAATGAATAAAATATACTTGACAATATATTCTCATCAAAATCTCACATGGTATTAGATTAATTCGATCCTTCCCACATTATTCTTCTCCACTTGTTCTTCTTCCTTCTTGTTATTTTCTGCAACCATGTCTTTCTCTGACTCCCATTTGGTTCCCAACGTCCCTGACCCTACCAAGCCTTACACTCTACTTCAAGTCCACAACTGCATTAAGCTTACCACAACAAACTACATCGCATGGAAAACCCAAATTCAGGCTACCCTCCTCGGGTATGACCTTTGGAAGTTCATGGATGACAGCCATCCTCCACCCCCTGCCTCCATTGTCGATGCTGACGGAACCTCCGTCATCAATCCTGCTGCCCTCCCCTGGTTCTGCCAGGACCGCTTTGTCTTTGGTGCTCTTGTTGGTACCCTGTCTCAGGACATAATTCCTTTAGTCTCTCAAACGGCCTCCTCCGAGGATGATTGGAATGTTCTTGCCAAGACATATGCAAATCCTTCTAGAGGTCATCTTAAGCAAATCAAAACTACCCTCTCTAATATCCGTCATACCACCCAATCCATTTCCTCTTATATGCAGTCCATTAAGCAGTGTACTGATCGCCTTGCGACCATGGGTAAGCCCATGGATCATGAGGATATTATTGAGAAAGTCCTTTCTGGTCTTGATTACGAGCAATACAAGTCTGTTGTTGATGCCGTCAATGCTCGTGATTCGGCCATTACGTTTGATGAGCTTCATGAGAAGTTAATTAACAAAGAGGTGATGTCTTCTATTCGTGCTCCACTTGCCATACCTGTTTCGGTGAACCTGGCGCACCATCGTACTTCAGTACCTCGACCGTCTAGTGGTCTACTTGGTCCTTCCCCTGCTGCTACGCGCACCACTCGTTCCTTCCTTGGTCGCTGCCAGTGGTGTCATGAACAAGGGCTCTTCCTTGCCAATGGTAGTGCATTCAAGCAATTGCACCCTACCGTTGGTATTCCGTCTTTTGCCAATGGTAGTGCACACTGCCACTCTTGCTCCTGCTTCTAACTAAGCATGGCTTCTAGACAGTGGTGCCACGCACCATGTCACCAATGACTTGGCCATTTTATCCTCTCGTTGTCCCTATGATGGTCCTGATGAATTAGTGATCGGAGATGGCTCCTCCCTTACCCATACAAAGTAAAGGTTTGTTTACTCTGAATGCATCTTCTCACACATTTAAATTTTGCAATGTCTTGTATGTTCCTCAAATATCTCGAAACATTCTCTCCATTTCCCAATTTTGCAAAGACAATAATATGAGTATTGAGTTCTTACCCTCTTCTTTTCATGTGAAGGAGCTTTCCACGAACCAAGTTCTTCTTCGGGGCCCCATTGAAAATGGCATTTATGAGTGGCGACCTTCTATTTCACCAAAAGTGTATCATTCCTCTAAAATGCCATCTATCTAGTGCTTGGCATCATCATTTGGGTCATCCTTCTTCTCTTGTTCTTAGGATATTAAATTCGCGTCACAATTTGTCTATTTCATCATTTGATATGTCACATTGTAATGCTTGTCAGATTAATAAAAGCCACAAATTGCCTTTCTCTACATCTACTTTGCATTCTCATGATATTTTGGATTTAATATTTTCTGATGTCTGGACTTCTCCGATTCCCTCTATTGATTCCTTCAATTATTATGTCATCTTTGTTGATGATTTTAGTAAATACACATGGCTTTATCCACTCACACGAAAATCGGATGTTCATGATGTTTTTATTAAATTCAAAGCGCTTGTTGAAAATTATTTTAACAAGAAAATCAAACGATTTTATTCTGATAATGGTGGTGAATACATTAAATTACCTCCTTATCTAGTTTCTCATGGCATTTCTCATCTCACCTCTCCTCCTCATACGCCTGAACATAATGGTTATGCCGAACGTCGTCATCGGCATATAGTTGAAACAGGTCTCTCCTTACTCACTCATGCTAATATGCCTTCCTCCTTTTGGTCTTACAGTGTTGTTATGGCTACCTATTTGATTAATCGTCTTCCGACTCCATCCCTACAAAATCAATCTCCCTATCAAAAAATGTTTGGCCAATCTCCTAATTACTCTAAATTACGTTGTTTTGGATGTTTATGTTATCCTTGGTTAAAGCCTTACACTTCCCATAAACTTGACTCTAAGTCAACTTCATGCATTTTTATTGGGGATTCACCCATGCAAAGTGCGTATTTATGTCTCGAGACCTCCTCCCATAAATTATATACATCAAGACATGTAAAATTTGTGGAAGATGTGTTTCCATATGCTAACTTGTGCAGGTCTTCGGAAACTGTTAATTCATCCTCGGCCGCTCCTGATGACACTTCCATTATTGTGCCTTTGCTTCCTCCTTCTACTGCTGCCTCCTCGGCTACTGCCCCATCAGACCCACCACTCACTCCTTCCGCTTCCCATCACTCCCCTCAAAGTATGCCTTCTCCCGGCAGCCCCTCTTCCCCTAGTCCACAAAATTCAGAACCCACCTCCACAGAAAATTTGGACCTCCCCACCCATCCCATGACAACTAGGCTCAAGAACAACATTCGAAAGCCCAATTCAAAATATGTCTACTCCTTTGTTGCTTCCCCTTGTGAACCCGCCAATATCACCCAGGCTCTTAAACATCCAGATTGGCGGGCTGCCATGTCCGAGGAGTTTACTGCCTTGCAACGGAACAATACGTGGGAGTTGGTCCCCTCTCATCCTTCTCAGAATCTTGTTGGCAATAAATGGGTCTTTCGCATCAAATACACTCCCCAAGGTGCCATTGACCGATATAAGGCTCGTCTCGTGGCCAAGGGCTTTCACCAAAGACCTGGCCTGGATTTTACCGAGACGTTCAGCCCGGTAATCAAGCCCAACACTGTACGACTCATCCTCTCTATTGCCGTTACAAGAGGAAGGACTCTTCGTCAACTCGACATCAACAATGCCTTCTTACAGGGAACTCTTTCGGAGGATGTATTTATGTGCCAACCTCCTGGCTTTGTTGACAGTAGCAAACCTGATCATGTATGCAAGCTTCGCAAGGCTCTTTATGGTCTAAAGCAAGCGCCTCGCACTTGGTATAATGAGCTCTGCATCTTCTTATTGTCCTTCGGCTTCATTAACTCTGTAGCCGACTCCTCTCTCTTCATCTACAATCATCATGGTGCCACCTTCTATTTGCTTGTCTATGTTGACGACATAATTGTTACTGGGCCCTCTCCAAATGCTCTCCAACAGTTTATTACTCTGCTTGCTCGTCACTTTTCCCTCAAAGATCTTGGTCGCTTGTCCTATTTTTTAGGGGTTGAGGTTCATCACACTCCTCATGGCTTGTTCTTGAGTCAGCAAAAGTACATTACTGACTTGCTTGCTCGTGCAAATATGTCTACTGCCAAGCCCACTACTACTCCCATGGTGGCTCATCCACCACTTACTCTCAATAGCGGCTCGCCTATCTCCAATTCGAGTGAATATAGGATGATTGTTGGTGGTTTACAGTATTTGTCTCTTACTCTTCTTGACATTGCGTTCGCCGTGAATAAACTCTCTCAGTTCATGCACAATCCTCTTGATACGCATTGGGCTGCGCTTCGTCGTCTCCTTCGGTATCTAAATGGCACTATTTCTCATGGTCTACAACTGTTGCGTGACTCTCCAATGCATCTCCATGCTTATACGGATGCCGATTGGGCTGGAGACCGTGACTCTTTTACCTCCACATCCGGTTACATTGTCTATCTTGGACGGAATGCACTCTCTTGGAGCTCCACGAAACAAACGGGGGTTGCTCGTTCATCCACCGAGGCTGAATTCCAGGCTATTGCCTCTACTACTGCGGAACTTATTTGGCTTCGTTCCTTACTTCATGAGCTTCGTGTTCCTCTTGCCAATGTTCCAACGATTTACTGCGACAATTTGAGTGCCACCAACTATTCCAAGAATCCGATATTTCATTCTCGTATGAAACATCTTGCATTGGATTTTCACTTTGTGCGTTAACAGGTTCAGAAAGGCCAGCTTCGTGTTACTCATGTTTCGGGTTCTGACCAGCTTGCTGATGGTCTGACGAAGCCTTTGCCGTTGGCTCGCTTTAACACCGTTCATACAAAAATTGGCTTGCTCTCTCGACCCGCCATTTTGCGGGGGGATGTCAGTGTATAATATATGCAGCGCATGTATAATTGAATAAGTCAACTACTGTTATTTAATCTCCTAGTCTTATGTATTGTTAGCTGTCATCCTGTAACCTTACGAGGATTAGTCTAGGCTTTCCCATTTTGTAGGAGTTTGTTTTAGCTTTCATTTGTATTATAAATATGGAAGTCAGCAACGAATAAAATACACTTGACAATATATTCTCGTCAAAATCTCACAGTATGTTGTTTGAAGGTGAGGGAGTGAGACTTGACAATATGTTTTTTGTTACTGCCCAGAATTTCTCTGTTTATCGTGGCCTGATGTCACTATTTTTGACTTGTAATTTTGTTACACTAGTTGTATACTTGTATGAGATTTCTAGTCCTCATGGGACATGACCTTCCTCATAGACAGTTCTCTTTATCAGGGGCTAATAAACAAGATGCCCTACTTTTAGTTTACATTTTGCTATCTTATTTATAAATTGTGGTCATTGCTTGTGTGTACTACTGCATTGCCGACCTATTTTTGTGCTTTTAGAAAAATAGGAGAGCCAAAGCGTTGTCACGTTTCAGGAATATTATTGCCACTGGGCAGCTTTCTAAGGTTAGTTGGATGTTCTCATTCACCTTTTGTTTTATATATTAGGTCTGGCTTGTTGATTTTTTTTCCTGCTTTTAAGTTCATGTTGAAAAGAGTATTCATCCCCCTCTTTTTCAGTATGTTGTATGACTTGCAAGCTGGAAAGGGGGAAAATATACGATGTGCCTGTCTGGATTCCATAGCTTCTATTTCAGGTCAATTAGGATGGAAATCATACTATGACTTGCTAATGAGATGTTTCAGGGATATGGAAAGGAAGCCTGATAGGGAGAAGGTCCTGTTACGACTTGTTTGCTCTATTCTTGACCAGTTTCATTTTTCTGAGACCTCACAAGATTTGGTAAAACCTGGCAGTGATGTGATAGAGAATCTCAAGCTGACAAGATAAAAGTGACATTATTGCATATTGCTAAAAGTTCTTCTAATGTAGATAGTCCTGTAATGCAGTCTTGTTTCTGTGCATCTGTTTTTTTTCTCTTTTGCACTCATGAAATTCTTATCGCGCAGTCTTTCCCCCCCACCTTTTACAGCATCCTCAATGAAAACAAAACTAGTGTCTCCAAGCAAGGTAATTTAAGTTTACTATTATAGTCAGTAGTTGTCTTTGCTTGATCAAACTCAAAGGGCGCGATATGCATGTCGTTTTCATTTTAATTTTTCATATATGAGTTGTAACTTTTAATGTAAGTTGGTAACTTGTTCATTCAATTTTTATTACTCTTTAATTTTTAGTGGTAAGCCATTGATGAATTTCATTGAGAATTATTATAAACTAAATTGAGAATCCGAAACGAATTGATTGYAGGTATAAACCAGATGTAATCAAAGGTGACTTGGACTCCATTAGATCAGATGTTCTGGATTTTTATACAAATTTGGTAAGTGGTTTCTGTTGTGTGTTGTTTTTGCATATTTGTTTTTATAGTATGTATGTGCTTGTGCATTGGACATGGGGTATCGATTATCGAATAAGCATACCGGAGTACAGAAGAATGCACCATAAGCAGTATCCCTGTGCGAAATATGGTGCTTGAACTCAATCTTAATCCCGGACTTACTAGACAATAATATCTTCCCTTCTATGTACATAGTTCGTGCTTAACTGCTCATGTTTAACTTTGCTCAAGAATGTGTATATGGTGATTGATTTTTTTTTACATCAAGTGATTTGGCTTCTTATCGTCGTCTTTGACATCCAAACTGCAAGTTTTTTTTCTGATGGCAGGGGTGTGATGCAGTAGATGAATCTGATGACCAAGATACCACTGACCTTCACAAGTGTATAAATCATTTCTGTAATTCGACACCAGAATCTGAGAGATCAGATGTAAGTTTTGATAAATTGTTCTTAACACAATTAAGCTGTGTGTACATCTCTTGATTACATCCTATCTCATCGCAATGTAAACCCCTCTGAATCTAAGAGAGGTTATTTTCGGACAATGATTATGAGACTAAATTGGCTGAGTGTTATATGTACCCTGCAGCTATGCATTCTTGTGACTGGAGCACTTGGTGGAAGCTTTGCTCATGAAGCCGGGAACATTAATGAATTTTGCCCTTTGAAAAATTGTTAGTTCATTTGTAAGAAAGGACTGCAGAGGGCATTTACTGTAAATAAAAAGTGGTATATTATGGTATAAATGTAAAGGGCTTCTCACCCATATTTTTTTTTGTATAAATGTAATTAAACTGGTATATTATTTTTTTTAATAGATTACAAGCTTGTTTATGGTATAAATGTATAATATGCTTATGGTTGTTTTGGTTGTCAGAAACCAGCATTTGTAAGCTGGTTTCTATTTTTTTATTTGATATATGAGATTTACAGACCGAAATTTTGGTCGGTAATAAATAAAAAAAATGCATGGAACCATATACCGACAGATTAATCGGTCGGTAAATGGCCTTTTCCCTCCAAATTTTGGTCGAATTTTATTGGTTGGGAATCGGTCGGTAAACCCTTACCGACCGAAATACCGACGATTGTGATTCCGACACCTCGTACCGACCGATTTTCGGTCAGTAACCCCTGTTACCGACCGATTATCGGTCAGTAACCGGGTTACTGACCGAAAATCGGTCGGTAAGTGTGGTCGGCCGAAGCCAATTTTCTTGTTGTGTCCTTAGGAATTTGATCCAGATATGTGATGTAAACATCATCAAACCTGGTYCCTTGGCAGACCAGTTCACCTGTTTGATTGCTAACTATGTGACAAAGATCAGCTTGAAACTCGACTCTATTGCCTTTGTCACACAGTTGGGATATGCTCAAGAGATTATGTTGCAAGCCCTCAACATAATATACATCATCAATAGCTTGGGAAAGAGACTTACCAACCTTACCTAGGCCAACAATAGTACCCTTACTGTTGTCCCCAAAAGTGACTCTTCCCCCTTCATAGGCTGCAAGTGAGAGGAACTATTCCTTGTGTCCTGACATGTGTCTTGAGCAGCCACTGTTCAAATACCAGTAGGTATCTCCCCTCACTTTAGCCTGCAAAAGCAAATCAAATGTTAGGTTTGGGAACCCAACCAAGATTGGGTCCCGATTCATCAACAGTAGACTATTTCTGGTCCTTCCCGACCCAGACCAGCTTGACATGCGTACTGTTCTTATCTTTGCTTCTCTTCCTGTGAATACATTAATGAATTTTGTGACCACCCTTACCACAGAAATTGCACACATGCATATCTTTGGCAGTCACATACTTACCTTTCTTGTACTCCTGTATCCATGTAGTGTCTCTGGGTGACCACTTGGATCGGGCTTTCCTGGAAATGTACCTTAGACCAGTACCTCCACTGTTTCCCTTCAAGGACAAGACATGATCTAGATTGCCTCGGGCAGTCAGTAGTCTATCAACCTATTTCTTACTATTTTCCAACTCTTTGTCTTTGGTTTCAAGCATTTTCATTAATTGTTCATTTCTTTTGTCCATAGATTTAAAATCATTTTTCAAATTTTCCAAATCCATTTTAATGCTTGAAACCACAGACTCACTTAACATGTTGACTGGACTGTCATGTCTGCCTTTCTTCAGTTCATGAATCTCACAAACTAGATCACATATATGTCCTTCATACTCATCTATCATCTGACTAATTTCAGTATCAGGATGAGTAGAGGGAACAGTAGGGGGTGCAGTCTTGGTCTTGACAGATTCCCTGTGCAAGTCCTGAACATCATCCATTAGCAAGTTGAAGGCTTGTAATAGGTCAGACTTGCTCAGATTCTTTGCCCTTTCCTTGGCTGCAGCAAAATCGATTGGATCCTCTAGGTTTAAACTTAAATCCACCA
>SNQN01010215.1:6902-22677 GCA_008642245.1 Bassia scoparia
TCAAGCACCCTACTCCCAGAGACAAAGGGAAGAATGTTGAGACTCAGATCGTTCCCATTGAAAGGGAGAAGAGCCAAGTTAGGAGATACCGCAATACTCCTAAGCCCCTTTCCATTGCCCCAAGGACTCAATCAACAAGGGGTCCGTATCGCTTTAACAATGATGGTGATGATGATTTGTCTACCAAGAGTCGTGAGTCTGAGGATGTTCGAGCACTCATTGAAAGAAAGAAGTCGGAACGTGAAGCTTCTTCGATGGATGTCAGGGCTATCATCCAAAGAAGGAAAGAGCAAGCGGAGAGCCAAGATGTTAGGAGAATCCTTGAAAGGAAGAAGGTTGAGAAGCTTAAGCAAGCGACTCATGATGATGAACACTCCTTGACGGGATCTACTCCATTATGCACTGATCCCTCTCATCGTTCTCTCAGAACGCATGGACATACACATCATTCCACCAGCCATCATATAGAACGCCATCAGGATCAAGAACCAGAGGTTTGTTCCCACCGAAGTGGGGGTTATCACCGAAGCGGTGCTAACCAGAACGTAGGACTCGGGTTCCCGTCCTAAAGGACGGAGGGGAGGTTGCAAGGACTTCCTCTCACCGATAAGAGTCCTTTCTCTGCTTCTATTTTGATGGCAACACAATCTCAGAAAGTTAAGTTCCCTTCCATCGATGCTTATGATGGAACCACCGATCCAGACGATCACTTGGCGATGTATAAACATCTCATGCYGACCACAYAAGCTGAYGAYGCAACATGGTGCAAAYATTTYCCGGTTACCCTCAAAGGGTTAGCCCAAAGGTGGTTTAGCGGCCTCCCAACAGGTTCCATTCATAATTTCAATGAACTAGCTGTTCTTTTTACTCATCATTTCATGGCGCATCGCCAAGAGCAAAAAAGCAGTTTACATTTAGGAAGAATTCAACAACCACCCAACGAAAGTTTAAGAAGCTACGTCAAACGCTTCAACAATGAAACTCTTCAAATTCCTGATCTGCCAGACCGAGTGATTCTAGACAATTTCTATCGAGGATTGGATAAGGACAGCCCCTTCAAATTCCAAATGATAAGGCAAAGGGTACAAGATTTGAATGAAATGATGAGGGAAGTAGAAGCATGGATACATGCTGAAGAAGTCTGCGCTGTTAAGAAGGCCAAAGAGAAGGTAACTCTTCCCTCCTCCAAGCCTCAAAGTAATCAGGTGCATCGCAATGTTGGTCATGACAAGAAGAGGTCTGGCACCTGGAACATAGAGGAAGAGGTAACCTCTCAAAAAGGAGCAGCTAGAAAGAATAAGAAATTCAACTACACCCCCACAGTAGAATATATCAAGGATCTTTTCCATGTGTACAAGGAATTCAGCAAGGATGTGCACATAGAAGATCCCCCATCAATCAAGACCGAGTTGGATACTTGGGATAAGTCCAAATATTGTCAATTCCACAAAGACGTTGGTCATGTTACTGGAGATTGCTTCACGCTACAAAGAGCCATGGATTGTTTAGCGCATCAAGGAAAGGTGAAGAAGCATCTCATCAAGCGGTTTCTGAAGAAACCCTCATCTAAGGATGATGCCCCACATAGCGAACATTCCGACTCTGGAATAGTTCATATGATTTCTGGAGGGTTTGCAGAGGGAGGACCCACCGTGGAGGGTCAAAAAGAGTATGCAAGCAAGCTACCTCAGATAATGGCTGTTGATAGTGAAGCCAATGCCAAAGAAGTATTCCCAGATGTTCTCATCTGCGGGAAGGATCGTGGGGAGTTAAGCACCCCCTATGATGATCCTCTCGTTGTAGAAATGAAGGTAGCGGATAAGCGGGTCCGTCGAATCCTCATTGATACACGGAGTTTGTCGGATATCATTAGCTTCGAATGTCTTCAAAAGCTGAATTACAACGATGATGATCTAGTCCCTTGTCATAATCCGATCATTAGATTTGGTGGGGGTGTGATCCAACCATTAGGGACTGTGACTCTACCTCTCCGAATGGGAAAGGAAGATAAGTGCCGACATATGAAGGTTAAGTTTTTGGTAGTCTAGAACATGTCAGCATACAATGTGATCCTTGGACGTCCAACCTTGAAAGCGCCAAATCATGGTGGTTACACATTCATGTTAATGAATTTTGTGTTAACGATGGAAAGATAGGAATATCTATGGTTCAAGAATCGCAGAGGTTTACCTACCACTGTCCGACCACATTGCTGGGGTCAAGGAGAAGGAGTTTAAGCAGAGTCATTCGGAAGAGTTCAGAAAAACCGGAAAGCGGGTAAAGTCCTAATAGGTTACATGGACTAATCAAGAAGCATACAATCATGGGTTGTTTGCCTCTATCATCTCAGACCTGAACCAGGGGCCGACAGGAAACTTGCCATTGACCCTACTGTTCCAAAAAGGACGGAAGGTGGTGAAGCATGGTGAAGAGTTGAAAAAGGACTCAAAGTCTGCTAAGAGACTATAATAGGATGTTTTGGCTTCCTGTGGAGAGAGATCACAGGGTTGATCCAAAGATCACCCCAACATAGTCAAAATGTTTGTCCCACAATGAAGCCAATCAAAAAGAAAAACGAGAAACTTGGGGCCGGTGCGTAGAAAGCAGCCGATGAGGAGGTAAGAAGCTCTTGAGCGGTTTTAATTCGTCCATTCAATACCCGAATGGATCGCAAAGTGTGGTTGGTTCCAAACCATGACGGTGGAGAATGGTTGATTACACTGATCTTAAACAACTTGCCCTAGGAGGATAGTTCCCATCCCTAAGATTGACAGTTGGTAGACTCCAAACAGCGGGCATGAAGCATGAGCTTCGTGATGCTACTCAGGATTTCCATCAAATCCCTAAGGAGAAGCCAGGACAAGACAGCCTTTGTCATCGACAATGGGTTGTATTGTTACAAGGTGATGCCATTTGGCCTAAGGAATGCCCCTGTAACCTCCCAAAGATGTGTAAACACCATCTTCGCTAAGCAGCTTGGAAGGAACGTGGAAGCTTACATTGATGACATGATCATCAAAAGTAAGAAGAAGGAGGATCACGTCAGAGACCTAAGGGAGACCTTCGATACACTCCGACACTTTGGCATGAAGCTAAATCCAAAGAAGTGTGTGTTTGGAGTTACGTCGGGAAAATTTTTGGGATTTTTGGTTGATGAACGAGGCATCGAAGCAAATCCGGATAAAGTTAAGGTAGTTCTCGACATGCAATCTCCAAGAAATGTCAGGGAAGTACAGAAGTTGACGGGGTGCTTGGCAGCGTAAGGAAGATTTCTATCAAAATCAGAAGATAAATGCCAATACTTCTTCCGAGCCATCAAGAAGAGTGTTAAGTTTGAATGGAGTGAGGAAGCTGAAGCGACATTCCTAAAACTCAAAGACCATCTTCACTCTCTTCCACGTCTGGTAAGTCCCAAGGAGGGAGAGACATTGTATATGTATCTTTCGGTGTCTGAACATGTAGTCTCAACGGTGTTGGTAGCGGAAAGAGAGGGCATCCAGTTGCCTGTTTATTTTGTGAGCTATGTCTTGCAAGGAGCGGAAATGCGCTATGCTACAGCGGAGAAGTTTGGTTTGGCTCTTATGATGGCTAGTAARAAGCTTCGTCCTTACTTTGCAGCTCACAAGATTGTGATCTACACTGACCAGCCCATCAAGCAATCCTTGACAAAGTTGGAATCATCAGGAAGGATGTTGAAATGGGCTATTGCTTTGAACGGTTTCAATCTTGAGTTTGAACCTAGGAAAGCCATTAAAGGTCAGGCACTGGCGGACTTCATTGTAGAATTAACAAGTCCCCCACCGGTTGAAACATCAAGCGATGTTTGGACTCTATTTGTGGATGGATCTTCCACCCAAAATGGTTGTGGGGCTGGAATYTTGTTTAAGTCTCCCGAAGGAGATACGTTTGAGTATGCCATGAGATTTAAATTCCAGACATCAAACAACGAAGCAGAGTATGAAGCGCTAGTGGCCGGAATTCGAATGTGTAAGGCAGTTGGGGCACGAAAAATCGATGCCATGTCAGATTCTCAGTTGGTGGTTAGCCAAGTGAATGGGGAATACGAAGCAAGAGATGAGAACATGATGCGCTACTTGGAGATAGTAAAAAGAGAAATGGAGGGTTTAGACCAATTCCATCTGGTACAAGTACCCCGGTCTGAAAATAATCAAGCAGATGCCTTATCCAAGTTGGCAAGTTCCGCGACGGGGGATTMTCCAAGATCTGTCTTTTGGGAGGTTAAGGATTGAAGAAGTATAGATGAACGAGAGGAGATTCACTTCATTAACCGCGGGAGCACCTGGATGGATGAAATCATTGAATATAAGCTAACTGGAGTACTCCCCCTTGATCCGCAGAATTATGTGAAGGCCCGGGACTCTTTGTTTGTCTATTGGAATGGACAATTGTACAAGAAGTCTTTCTCTCATCCCCTTCTCAAATGCATCACACATGAAAAAGGGGCAGAGGTCCTGGATGACATTCATCAAGGACAATGCGATTCTCATATTGGGGCACGGGAATTAGCCGAAAAGGCTCTCCGCACTGGGTATTACTGGTCGTCACTGAGAGGAGATGCCATGGAACTTGTCAAGAAATGCTCGAAGTGTCAAATTCATGGGAACCTTCATAAAAAACTAGTAAACCTCCTGTCTCCGATGTTATCACCACTACCTTTCGCAAAGTGGGGGGTGGATATATTGGCACCCTTCCCC
Source organism: Bassia scoparia (assembly GCA_008642245.1). Classification (NCBI taxonomy): domain Eukaryota; kingdom Viridiplantae; phylum Streptophyta; class Magnoliopsida; order Caryophyllales; family Amaranthaceae; genus Bassia; species Bassia scoparia. Next base: position 11,618 of record SNQN01010215.1, read on the forward strand.
CAAGCTCCGGGGCAAAAGAAATTTTTGATTGCAGCAGTGGATTATTTCACTTAATGAGTAGAAGTGGAACCAATGAGGAATATCAAGACTTCATATGTGAAGGGCTTCCTTTGGAAAAATATCATCACTAGGTTTGGATTGCCRCAATCCATAGTGTTTGATAATGGCCCACAATTTGACTCCAATGTTCTCATAAACTGGTTATCTTATCAGGGCATAAGTGCACACTTTGCGTCAGTAGCACATCCCCAAGCCAATGGGCAAGTGGAATCGTTCAACAAGATCATCTGCAATGGAATCAAGAAGAAGTTGGATAGTCCCAAGGGATTATGGGTTGAGGAACTCTACAATGTATTGTGGTCCATCAGAACCACCACCAAGAATTCAACGGGGGAAACCCCTTTCACCTTGGTTTATGGGTCTGATGCAGTGCTTCCAATTGAAATGTATGAACCAACATTGTGTGTTATGCTCTATTCTGAAGAGGGAAATTGGGAAGCGATGAGGCACAATCTTGACTTGATATCGGAGGTCAGGGGCAGCGCACTTCTACGACAACAAATATACAAGCTTCGGATGTCCAGGGATTACAACAAAAGGGTTAATCACCGACCTCTTCAGCTGGGAGATCTGGTCTTGAGGAAGATGGAATCCACAGGTGGAGCAAAGGAGGAGGGCAAACTAACCCCAAACTGGGATGCAAATGGACAACGATTGTCTCACCCTTGGAACACCGATAATCTGAAGAAATATTATGCTTAGGCTGCAAATGTAAGCACATTAGCAGAAATTGGCCAAACGGCCTTGTAAATTTTAGAAGTAAGATTGAATGAAAGCCTTCAATACTTTAAACTTCAAAATGTGTGTGAATGTTTGAACAGGGACAAATTCCCTCCTTAGAACATATAAGACCCTCAAAACGAGGGCATGGTGCTATTCCTTCTACGTTCAAAATAATAAGGTAAGTTAACATAGTTTACTAGCAAAACTAAACGATAGCAAAGAATTAAAAAATAACAATCTGCGAAGGGCAAACGTCCCTACGTTCGCATAGACTCTATGAGTCATTACTTAAGAGGTAGATAACTCAAAATTTACAAAGGGGCAAATGACCCCCAACTCGCGAAGGACAAACGTCTTTATTTTGCGAAGGACGAATAATCCATGTAGGAATAATATTCTAATGGTCTGTGCAATACAGAACCCTAAAACCTGCGAAGGGCAGGACTTATTACTTGCGAAGGGCGGGACCTATAACCTGCGAAGAGCAGGACCTGATGTCCTGTAAAGGACAGGATCTTATGACCTACGAAGGGCAGGATCTTTTAACCTGCGAAGGGCAGGGTCTTTAAACCTGCGAAGGGCAAGACCTAATAACTTGCGAAGGGAAAGAATGCGAGAGTCTGTGGAAAGCAGCTGACAATGACATATGCGAAAGGCATGTGAAGGTTTGAAGAAATAATCACTCAATCTCCAAGTTTAAGGGCAATCAGTATGATTGATTGACTTGACACCCCTATTAGGTCTCAAGCCAATCAATTCTCTATCTATAAACTTAGAGATTTCGTGTGGAGAACTCAAGACTGAGCATTAGGTGGAAGGTGCGAACGTACACTCCAGTGTGTCCATCTATTTCTTGTCGCAGATAAAAGGAGTGAGGGCTAGGTGGAAGGTGCGAACGTACACTTCAGTGTATCCATCTATTTCTCTTCGCACATCAAAAGAAGTGAGGTTGATAAGTTAATGGAATATGTGAACCTATACTTTGTTTATTCAGCTATTTACCTTCGCCAATCGAAGCATCTGCAAAGTTCAAGTGAATATGTAGATCTTTCCAAACACTTAAGTGTTGCAAAGATATACAGGGGCAAGGGAAGTAGCGAAGCGAAGCAATTAAATAAAATGCAGAGCAATAAAACAATTCAAAGTAAGAGTACACAACGGAGAACAACATTGAAATCAAAAGTGGCGAAGCGCCCATCGGATTAGAAATTGAGCACATGAGGCTTCGAGCCATGAATGTTAAATATTTAGTACATCAAAAATTAAGCCATGAATGTTAAATATTTAGTACATCAAAAATTACTAAGTGTTTAGTACATCAAAATATTCTGAAGAGTTGGATAAATATACAACAAAGATTGGCAAAAGAAGGCAAAATAAAAAATTCTGCGAAGGCCAGCAAAGACGCAAAGGCACTACTCTTCGTCATCGTCCTCTAAGACATAAATGAACGAAGTTTGAGGCTTCTCATGTCGAGGAGAAGGGAGTTTGTCTATTAAGGCACACTCCTCGATATAGTTGAGGCGTTCTTCGAGGACTTCGAAGGGGTAATCATCTTGATAGGCATAAGCTCCCAAGCATCTGCGATGAGAGCCCTCATCTCTTTGATCCCCTTCTCCTTCGATTCTGTCACTTTCGTTTCCACCTCCTCTTGCAAAGCCTTGTGCTCTGTTTGAAGGTTGGAAAGGGCAGTAGCAGAGGTCGAAGCTGCTTCCTTCATGATGCAAAGCTCTTCCTCGTACTTGGCCTTCAACTCGGCCTCTAGCTTCGCTTGGCGAGACTCCATCTCCGCCTTCACCTTCGCATTTACTGCAGCATCGAAGCGAGCTTTCTCCTCCGAAGTAGATTTAGCCTTCTCTTTCTTGAGAGACTCCAACTCATCCTTTGCCTTCTTGTAAACTCAAAGGGTTTGGGAGTAGCTTCGCTGGGTCTCAGCAAGTTCGTTTGACAACCTCCAGTTAGCTTCGGAGTTGTCAAGTGCGATGGCTGTGGTCTGCTGGGCGATGTAGTCACTCACCTCTTGATACAACAGCTCCTTGTATTTTGCCTCCCTTCTGTAGTGACGGATGACCTTCGCAAGTCCATCCACCCTCACCATGGCCTGCGAAGTGAAATCAAAGTTGAAGAAGTTAAGTAAGAAAGAAAGGAAAATAAAGAACTGAAATTTGATTAAGTGTTGAAGTTTGTTACCTTAGCCAAACAACCTTCGATGGCTCCAACAGAGCCTTCGTCTAGACCACGCAATGTGTCCAGATACTCCGAAGGAGCACACTTCACCATCTCCTTTAGCGTCTTCCTTTTGTTGGGAGCTGGGAAGTTTTGCGAAGCCTTGAGGAACTGTTCATCCTTCTCTTCGATCCAAGTTTCATCCATCGCTTGGTCGTTGGCCAAGTCTTCAGCTACTGTTGGATGCTTCTTGGCGAAGTGCTGCCTTAAGCCTTGATGTATGTCTTTGTCTGGCTTCGCAGTGGCAGCACGTGGAGCCCTCGGAAATAGCGGAGAGACCAAGGGAGGGACGACATTCTCATTGTCGATATTAAACTTTGAAAAGTCTATATCTTCGATGCTTCCCACATAGTCGTGGTGTGGGAAGAAGGCCTGCTGGAATTTAGTGTTTTGACGACTAGCAGCTTCGTCGTCATCACCTTCGATGTCCACAAACTCTACAAAGTCATTATTAGGACGAAGGTCAGGGTTCTGCTCGACAGTTTCGGTATCATCGCCTAAGTTTAAAGGATATCTGTTGGAACGAAGGGGAGTATCATGGGAATTCTTACACCTTCGCTCATAGGTCTTCACATAATTTAAATGCTCACCAGGATCATCAATTGTATAGGGCATCTCCCGAATAGGAGACACAGACAGCGGTTTCCGGTGCTTCGAGGAAGTACCGGTATCTTGCGAAGACGCCTTCCTCTTCGCACCAACATGTGAACCGCTGGTTCTTGAAACTGGGGTCGCCGAAGCTCTCCCCACATCTCCAGGGTCAACAGAATCAACCCTTACCACATCAGGCGAAGACTCCTTGGTAGGAGTCTCCTTCATGGTTTTCTTTCCGCGACCGTCTCATCGCCTGATCTTCAAAATCACCGTCAAAGGCTTGGGAAGATCCTAAAATACAGGAAAATTTCACAAGTGTTAGACTCATACAAAGGAAACTATCTATTATCATCGCAAATTAGTCGAGGGAATATACGAAGGTACACTTCAGCATACAAAACGCATTTCCTTCGCACGATAATCAAGAGGTTTACATGAAAGTCTGCGAAGAGAAGCCCCAGCAAACACTAATGTGCACGTTCGCCAATTCCCCTTAGAAAGGCATGAGGGAGTTGCTACACTTTACCTTCACCTAATGGCTAAGGAAGTTTGGGCAGAAACTTGCAAAGGAAAATGCTAGCAAGCACTGAAGTGTACGTTCGCAGATACCTCCAACAACGAGAGGAAGTTGCGAACGTACACCTTAGTGTATACTGCATTTTTCATTCGCCAAATATATTAAGGAAGTGCGAATGACCACCATGGTAAACACTATGGTGAACCTTCGCAACTATCCTATATATGGCGAATCACTCAGTGATGCTGATCAAACAACCATGCAAACGGGTTTTAACATAAACACTGGAGTGTACGTTCGCAACTTCCCTTCAACAAAATTGTTGAAAAGGAAAGCTGCGAAGCAAAACCGGTGTAGGCACTGAAGTGCACGTTCGCAGGTTCTCCAAGCAACTGAAAAAACGAAGAAAAATACAAGTGAGGAAGTTGCGAAGCAAAATCAGTGTAAGCACTGAGGTGTACATTCGCAACTCCCCCCCCCCCCCTTTAAAAGCTCAAAAGAAACTAAGTATAAGTGACTTATAGCACGATCTTTATTCTTCTCCTTCAAAGTGCGGTATCTTGCCTCCGCAGCAATTGCATCGTAGTCTTTCGATGCCATTTTGCCCTTCTGAATGTCAGGCAATCGATCGTAGGCAGCAACTGCGATGAAAAAAGAACACATAAAATTAATACTGCGAATACATGGGACTTCGAACTTAAGGAAATGCGAAGCTACCTCTCTCGTCCCTAGTGCCATCGATTAGGGAGAAAGCCATAAGGAAGTCCTTATTGACGAAGAACTCATAAAGGGGAAGCCAGTACTTGGGAATGTAGTCCTTAGCTGCCTCATCACTAAGAACTGCAGGCTTCGAGGTGAAGTATTTCAGTTGCTTCTCCTCGTTGTCAGTAAGAGTTCCCAATTCGTGAGACTTCACCGAATTAGGAGTCCTTGTCCAAGCAGCAAGGACCTTGCTCACACCCTCTTCAGCGGAGCGAAGGTAAAAGAAGTATGTCTTCCAAGCATTGAACTTGTTCGGTTTGTCGAAGGCAGTCATGTAACCTTCGCGGTTTGCCAATTGGTACCAACCATAGAGGCATTTATTGTTTTTGCTCAGCGTGTGAATTCGCACAAAAACGCGAACAGAAGGGGAATATCCTCTCGCCTTGCAGGTGGCGAAGTACCCCAAGATGTAACCCATAAGTTGGGGGTTAGTTGCGACAGGCCTATCCCATAGGCGGCAAGAAGATGATGGAAAAATTTCCTAACAGGCACCCTTAGTCCAAGGTCCACCACATCCTTGTAGATGTCGAAGGTGCCTTCAGGAGCATCTATGATGCGATCCCCGTTCTTGGGTGAAGGTTTCCCAAGAGTACTCAAGAGGGGGGGTGAATTGAGTACCCAATAAAAATTTTCGATTTGCTACTGTTCTAGTCAAGTAGACCAGTTGTACTGGTCTTCGCAGCGGAATATTTGTTAAACAGTTAGTCGAACAGTTATCGAGCAATAATAAAGGACACACAAGATTAACGAGGTTCACCCAACTTTGGGCTACGTCCTCCCAACCTAGTTACTTTTATTAATTCTACTCTAAATGAATAATAGTAACCCTCACTCTCTCAATGTATGAACTCTCACACAAAGAAACCCCACACTCAACCCAAGTGTGCTATTTCGCACTTGAACTCACAAGCACTCGCAATTGAACTCTCAAATGCCACCCGATCACCAACCCCTTGTTGATGATCCAATACAGAATCTTTTCTCTCAAGTAACTCTCACTAAGAGCGTACAAGAGTAAATTAATGCTCAATATATGCACTCGTATGATCTATGCTTACTTGATGTAAAACTAAGGACTTTTCTTCTCTCAAGAATAACTCTTTTTAAAACCCAGAGAAAAAATCATATGTAAGAGTGTATGCTTGTGAATATTTATAGGCAAGAGCCATGCAATTGATCATAGTCGAACCCTATAATATGTGAGATATTTGTTTCCAAAGATCCACACATATTTTAGGAAAGTTTACAAGATATTATTTTATACGAGATAAAATAATATCTAGTTAACTTAACTCRACAAAATCAATTACACAATATTCCCAAGTAAATACTCTTACTAGATCACCTTGAAGTTTCCAAAATTCTTTTTAGGAAAGTCTTCAAAAACGTTTACTTGCTCGACAAGGTGATCAGAGTTGTGAGAACAGTAGAACTGTTCTTCCAACTGGTAGTGTTGAAGCCAACTAACCAACTGGTCTAGTTGTCTTCAACTCTACAAGAAAAGTCACATAATTTGTCCATCAATAATACAAGCAATCAACCATACTTATGCATTTATACAATATAAAGACCTAATCTAAACTAGAACTAATCTTCATATTCTTCAACATCTTCAAAGCTTTCCCTTGATCTTCTTTTCAACTTGGAATGTTTACGAGATTAACTCGAAGGACCTTCTTGCTCAGAGAGTTGGAAAAACCTGTATGCTAAACACATAGAACAATTTGAACATATAACTTGTTAGCATACATGTCACTTTCTTTCAAGTGACTAGGAACAGTTTTCTCAACTGTTCAGACCAGCTCTATTCAGCAAACCAATGTACCTGTTCTTGCAACTATTTGTCATCACTCAAAACACTAGGGAACTCAACATTGGGGACTATCAGTTCGAGGCCTTGTCCTCTTATTCCAAGCATCGCACTATATTCCGCTTTGTTCGCGGTAAGTTCAGTGATCCACCCCTCGTGAACCTTAAAGGATTCGCGGGTGGGATAATTACGTGTCTTCGCTGGCACTAGAGGTTTGGGTGGAAGGTCAACCAGAACGTCCTTCGTAGAAACGTCAAGGTCAAATAATTCGGGTATAATGTCATCAGTGTCATCATCTACATGCGAAGAAGAGGGTCCTTCGCCGGTTCTGTCCTGTCAACAACTACTACTTGGAACCCAGGCTATTTGTTTCACCCTTGGCATTTTAAAATCCTACACAGGGCCGGGAGAGAAGTTTGGGTTGGGAATTTATTTACCGAAAGTTCGCAAGGAGAATATTGGGGAATCGAAGAAACCTGGGTCTCAACAGATCCTTGAGATGTTGGCCTAGGCTCTTCGAAGCCCCCAACATCCGACTTATTAGGGCTCGACGACGAAGACGAAGCCATTGTTATTACTTCGTAAAAAATAATGAGAAAATCAAAAATTCGAAGGGAAAACTATACCTTGTACTAACGAACCGAAAGGGTTTGTGTCGAAAGAATTGAAGTCAAAGAAGAGCGTCAAAGTCGAAAGTTGCGAAGCGAATCTGGATCTCCAAACCAAAGAAGAGAGAGAAAATCTCGAAATCCTAGAGAGAGAAGAGAGAAAAWTTGGGAGAAAATAATTTTAACAACATTTTCTCTCTCCTCCCTACCCCCTATTTATAGAAAAAAAATTAGGGTTTGGGCTTGGGATTTTGAATTTGAAAGCCCAATGAATTGGGCGGGAAAACAAAAAGAAGGATAAAGGAGGTCTGAAGACTTTGGGCCTGGCAACTAGGCCCAATGGGATGAATCAAGGCCAACGGTTCATTTCCCTAATTTGAGTTCAAAAAACCCATGGAAGAGGACGGTTCAACTCTTCAAAACATGGGAAACAATGCACCTTATTCCCAACAAATTAGGCACAAACATCGAGGTATCTCTCAAACATAATGGCACGAAGATCGAGGAAGATCCTCATATACTAATGGTTATCAAACCCTCCCAATACAAGCGTATTGGAACCGTTTGAGGGGCAAATGATGTGGCACGTAAAGCCACGTGTCGTCTTAAAAGTGGTTACGACATGGCTCAAAAATCAATGCCACGTGTCAAGATTCAAGTGGCTCTTGATTTCGTATACGTCCAGCCTAAAATCGGACGTACTCCGTAAATTAAACTGCTTAAGCAAGCAAAACAGATCAATCTACGCTCAGGATGGTGACAAGTGTCACACATCCAAGCCCTCAAGGTACAAGGCAAAAGCCTATAAATACCCCTTGAGAGGCCTCATAATWCACACAATTTTTCATACATTTGAGAGCATTGAATTCATACTTAAGCAAGTATAGAACTTTTATCTCTCTAACTTCTCTCTACATTAACTTGCATTTATTACTTTCCTCCTTCCTTTACTTACTTAGGCATCGGAGGGGAGATAATCCGAAAAGGATTATTCTCCTTCTTGCAGGTGCTAAGGAGCATCGAGGAACTTGAAGTGCTAAGCCAACGCCGAGTTCCAATCCAAGGTCAACTCCCTCGAAGTAGCATTGATGGAAAGCCTCCACCCTTCTCTCAACCCTGCAGCAAAGGAAATCTTGTAGCGTGCCAAGCGAAGACTTGCTACAACAAGTTTGATACTTCCCACAAAATAAAATAATTTGGGTACTTCCCCACAAAATATCCTATATCCTTGGTACATCCTCACAAGAGATTCCGATATAAATAAAAAAAATGTTGAAGCTAAGTATAAACTTCATTTGCCAAAGTAGTAACAAATTTAGGAGTATATCATAATTCAAGGGTTTGGGTTTGCTTCCAACCTTTAGTAGGTGGGTAAGCAAGTATAGACAGGAAATAAAATCCCCAACCCATCAGAACTCTTTTGTTGTAGGGCAACCACAATGCTACAAACTTATAGACTTTATGGGCCACATCCAAGTTCCTTTAGAAACTCTAGTTGTAGAAGTTCCCTCTAACTTCTATGTTTAGTGACTTTTTATTTACTCTTCCGACTTCACTCAAAGCCTTTAACCGTATCTTTCAACTTCAATCAAAGTCTTTAACTATCTAATTCTCTATCGCGGCTTTACTCAAAGCCTCTTCTTTCAACACAATATTATTATTGTGTTGATAATATTATTTTGAGTTGTAAAAGTTCACTCAAACTCTTTACAACTCTTTACAAGAGTTCACTCAAATCCTTTACAACGCACATGAGTTTTAAACGATTGAAAACTCATACAAGAGTTCCCTCAAACTCTTAACTACTTCATTAAAATTACACACTCCAATTTCAAACTTTGATAAATTAACTCAGAGGAACTGATAACTCTTTTGGAAATTATGACTGACTTACTCGAACTCCTTTCCATTAAACTTTGATGTGTTCCCTATTAGTAGTTGTTAGAACTCATGAAATAAGAGAGAATCCAATCTAAATATGAACAACATTTTGTTATTATTTGAGAGAATATTTCTGAATCAATACAAAATACTGAGTAATGCCCTATTTATAAGACTCCGGCTAAGCTAGTATTAAGCTAATACAAAGCTAAGTAATATTAACTAATGTAATCAGTTAGTTATAAAATGTAATACTAGCTGTATATATCTAACAGCCCCCCTTAAGAGATATCCTCACTAACAGCTAGCCCCCCCTCAAGTTTGGCATGGATGTAATGCCTAACTTGGAAACCAGGTTATTAAACTGAACTGATGGCAAAGTTTTTGTAAAAACATCTGCTAGTTGAGTTGATGTAGGGAGATAGCTGAGTTCCAGTAGTCCTTCCATGACCCTGTCTCTAGTAAAATGACAGTCCAACTCTATATGCTTTGTCCTCTCATGGAATACTCGATTTTCTTTGCTATATAGAGTGATGACTGATTATCACAATGTAGAGTCATAGGTTTCAATCCTTCAAGCCCTATTTCTTCCAATAGTCTAACCAACCAAGTTACTTCTGATGCTGCACTTTCCATGGCCCTATATTTTGCTTCAGCAAAAGACTTAGAAACAATATGTTGCTTCTTGCTTTTCTAGCTCATTGGTGAGTTCCCAAGCATGAGTATGTACCTTGAAATTGACCTTTTACTATCAAGACATGAACCCCAGTCACTATCACTGAAGGCTTGCAATTTAAGTTGATTTAAGCTCTTTAACAAAATTCATTGAGAACTGGTATGAGCAACATATTGCAGGACATGTTGCAAAGCATTGTAGTGGGGAACTCTAGGCTCATGCAAAAACTGATTGAGTGCTTGAACTGAATAAGACAAATATGGCCTAGTGTTAGTTAGGAAATTTAATTTCCCTACCAGGCATCTATAATGTTTTGCATCTACATATAAGTCCCCTTAGTTAGCTGACAACTTGAGATTTAGTGGTAAGGGTGTCACAACAGGCTTCAATTTCCTAAGACTTGCCTCATCTAGAAGTTCCTTGGTGAATTTGTGTTGAGACAAAACAATTCCCTCATTTGCATGTATGACCTCAATCCTCAAGAAAAAATACAGCCTTCCTAGATCTTTGATCCCAAAAACAGAATCCAAATGAAGCTTGAGCTGAGCAATAGTGGCAACATCATTTCCAGTTAAAAGAATATCATCAACATTGTTGAGTCCCTTAGGTTTTGAGTGATGACAAACTGATACAGGAAACAGGACACTTAATTGTGAAAATAGTTGGTTTGGGAACCAGCTGATACAGGATACCTGTTTCCCCAGACAAGTTAATACTTATATGTGTATATGTTGAAACTAACTTGTCTTACTACATGGAACAACTGAATAAACACAAAGTTCATATACTGGTGCAGAACTAGTAGGAGTTGTTTCCTTGACTGTTATACTGAAAAACAGTCACATACCTTTTATTGCATCTTAACCATGTTACATGTGCAGTAATTAGGTTGGTTCCAAGACTTGAAGTGTGAAGCATTTCGAAGTAATGCGAAGAAAGAGGTTGTGCTCATAATTGAGTATTCAAAGGAAGATTCAAGGACTTGAAGATTACATGAAGAATAGAAGAAATGCTTCTCAATGTTTAATCTAGGAAATTCATGTAATATGCTCTATAGTATGACTTATATGTTTTGGTTTAAATGCTTATATGTGTTTTGAGTTATGGTATGAATTCTGGTACAAGATTGGAACAGAATTCATAACATACTCATTTAGGGAACCAGGCTGGGGAACCAGTTGTGTCCCTGAGTGGAATATGGTT
>SNQN01010216.1:0-22677 GCA_008642245.1 Bassia scoparia
AAAGAGCTTAGGGTAGGAGGACGTAGCCCAGAGTTGGGTGAACCTCGTTAAATACTGTGTGTTCTTTTACTGCTTTACTTACATTCCGCTGCGTATAGGAACCAGCCCAACTGGTTCCTTATCATTAGATCAAAAGCAAAAAGAAAAGTTGGTCACAGTCGATTATACTCAATTCKCCCCCCCCCCCCCTCTTGAGTATCTTAGAACCTTCAGGACTCAACTCCGCTACAAGACGATAAAAGAAATTCAGATCAGGCTAATTGTTGCTACGCAGTACTCAGTATAGTTCACTAGATCCAGCCAACCATAAAACAGTAAGGCTTAGAACTAAACAATTCACACTAAACAGTATATTCTAGTGTTGTCTATTAAAGATAGATATGCAGCTAGACATCCAAATAGACCTGGAGATGAAAGACGGGGCAAGGAAGAGCAAATAAAACATAATAATAAATTATCTGAACAGATTATGGCTCCAGCCTGACTTCCTTCATAMCCATCTTCAATTGACCGATAATTATGGAAAGGAATTTTTGATAATATAACACACTGAAWTGTGAARTGGTCCATTATTGAGTTTAAGAAACTGCAGGTAGTCAAAATAACAAAGCCTAACACCCAACTAATCATTTTTCGTTGCAAATGCAGATTCATCAACAGCTTCTGTAAGTCAGCAAGTGATAAACATGAATACAGCAGCCAACATAACAATAGTAAAGACATCTGAGAGTAGTGACATTGTGACAATATCATGTAGAGAAAGTTAATAATAGAGTGAGAAGTTTGGGGTTTTGTTTTTTGTGGTATTTGGTCAAGTGAGGATAGAGGGAGCTAATGAGTGTCGTGTTTTTTGAGTTTAATTTTTTGAGATTTTTGTTTTTCTTTTTTTTAAAAAAAAATTAGCGACCGATTTTGAAATCGGTCGCTATTAGCGACCGATAATTCGGTCGCTAATTTTTTTTGTAAGGCGAGAGGAATAAAACTCATTTCGCCAAAGTTTTAGTTCCTTAGCGACCGATTTATCGGTTGCTAATAAGCTTTTAGCGACCGAATATTCGGTCGCTAACGGTCGCAATAGCGACCGACTAAAAATCGGTCGCTAAAAGCGATCGCCCGACGACGAATTTCTAGTAGTGTGTGTTGCAAGGGGTGTCTTATCATTAGTCGTATTGAGCTAGGGACAAATGTAGGTATCTACAAGAACATACCCCTTGCAACAAACAAGTTGAATTGAGAGAGCTAGGGCCCTAACAGACCCTAATAAGGCAAGTTTTCACCACACTAAGCACTTTAAAAATGATTTTTAACTTTTAAACAATTTTAACTCATTTTTACTTATTTTTCTASATTCYTTTCAGAAGTTTTCTGAATTTTTATAAGCATTTTTGCATTTTTSGGAGTTGTCAGCAATTTAAAATCTTTTGAAATAACTAATTAAATTATGAAAGCAATTCCAAAATTCACCAAATTTTAACAAAAAATAAAAGGATTTTCTTAAGAAGAAAACACATAAACGAGCGAAACGGAGTGTTTCGGAAGCTTTCGGAGCCTTCTAGGCCAAGGCTTGCTCCCCTAGGATGTCTAGATACATGCATCCTCTAGCTTGCCTCGTAAGGTTGTCGACATAATGTGCACGGAATATATGTTTTACATAATTAAAATCGACAAAAAACATATTTTAGGCAAGAAAATCACACTAAAGAGGGCAAGGAGGCTAGGCGCAGTTACACCCAACCTGCTTGCTCTCTGAGCTTCATTTGCCTATAAGTAAAGCACCCACAGCTTCACATCTGACACACATACACTTCGTATAAGCAACCTCTGGCTGAATTCCCTTACTCTTCTTCTCGAAAAACACCCTATAACATAATCAAAACTCTCTCTAATTCTCTCAAAAACACATCAGTTTCAACAATCAATTAAATTTCTATCAAAAGCTCTTTCAAAGGTTCTTTAAGGTTCAATTCAGGTTCTTCAAAGGCTACAAGGGTTCTTAAGGGTTCAAAGCATCGTTCTCGATTGTAAGCATCGTGTTGCAAGGTATGTTTAAGGCCAATGTCTAAATTTCTTAACACCCTTTTGCATGCTTGTTAGAAATTTGACTTTCTATGGAAATTAGCATGTAATAGTGATTAAAAACTATTTGGCACGAATAAAAAATCAACATTAGGAAACCTTTTAATTCTAGTCTAATGCTTGCATGCTTGCAAATCACAACAACTAATATGTCTTAAACAAGACCGGCAATTTGCATGTTCTCGCGCCTAATAATAAGACTAATTCATGAACAAATTTTATCTTAGGCACCTTGAATATGGTATTAAAAAAAGCGATTACCAAAGATCTAGTCCTTATATGCATCTATTTTTGTATAGTAACCCACATAGTAATTGCATGCTTAGAGCTAAAACGGAAATATCTTTTTTTGTTGTCCTTTTGAAAATGGACTTGAAATGACCGAGTAGAGGCCGCTAGATGCGGGAGGGGGGGATTTATTCACTACTTTTCCCTTACCCTTGTCCCCTAATCCATGTCCTTTGGTGCACGACCAAACTATGGAGTCCTTAACCTTGCTTTATACAATTACAGACAAGGCATAAACCGAGTTCTGCAGCTCCCCGAAGGAGTGCGGTGATGACTTCCTCAACTCTTTTTCGAGTGTAATACACGCAAACTCCAGGAATACTCACACTATGCAATAGCGAAAATTCAATTCTAGCAACATCAAAGTCATCGCCGAGAGCCTTACCCCCCCCCCGAGCAAAGGGACCAGACCCAGTCCAGCCGGGTAATGCCCCAGCGCCCATACAATCTCACATCCGTTAGAGAATTTCACATTCAGGAGTTTGCTTCGGAACATCACGTCCTTTAGGGAATTTCAAATACATTCAAGATTTTTTCGGACCTTGACATCATTTAGGGAATTTCACATTCAAGAGTTTGCTTCAGAGATTCACGTCCTTTACAGACATCCACTTTTATGTTCGCACTTATTGCCTTTTCCATTAAGGGATATATATGTGATGCTTGGCTCAGGAAGTTTATCCTTGTTTGCTAGGCCAGAAGCCTAACGCCTTTGTAGATGCATTGACTCATTAGTGATGACTTGATCTGAGTTGTCTTAGGGTTAGCCCCCCTGCTGTTCACWTGTAAGATTTCACTTAAAGGTGGACCCATAGCTTTTCATTGTAAAGTTGTTTTGACTTTGACTTTGAGTTGATTTGTTTGACTTTTACTCTTCAATGGGGTTTTTGTTATTTGACAAACTCTATGTATGCAACCTATATGATACTTGATGTTTTGACTTGAATTTTATCACTTTTTGTTTTTACTCTGGCTATGGACTTATAAGTCAACTCGACTTAGACTTTGTATGCAATGACTGTAATGTATTTCTTTGTGAAATGCAATAACTTTTTCTAAACACTTAGTCAAGGAAGCAAATACATAATAATGTAATTTTTGAAAATAAATGAAAGATAGAGATGTCTTGTGTAAAGTTTTAGGATCAAGCCCCAAGCATGTTAAGATGAAGCTTCCTTTGCAAGCTGTGAAGAAAAATGCATTGTGTACCCATCATTAGTGAAATGATAGCCCCCAAATTATGATAAAGGGTTTCTTGTGTTGTGACAATGATATAGACGAACCCTTGCGATATGATGGTAGAAGCTTTAGTGACAAAAGCCATCTACAATGTTATGATGATTTGTGTTTATTGTAGCTACAGGTCGGCAAGGACTTTGACTTGGTGTATTGCAYAATCTTCGATGATCCCTCCATGTGTTTTGRTTCAAGAGTGATCATGCAAATGTCATGAACTTCATGGAGGTCTTCCTTTTCTGTTGTGAGCTCCCCAATTTATTTGAAGTATGCCGAGACAAGGTGCTTACTCAAGTCAAGGACTTGATTTTGTCGCTTGTTGAATAGCATGAAATTGGTTGAGCATAGTGATGAATATGTTCCCGACATAGAAAATGCACAAGGTCCATGATTTGTTGAAGTTGAATGTGCTCCAAATGTATGAAGCTTGCTTCTTTTGTTGTAAGCTCCCCAATGACTTCAAGCACTAGTGCGAAAAACATGTTAATAATAAGCACAAGTAGTGATGCATTTGTTTGACGATGCATGCTTAAGGATTGACATGTAACGTTAGTGTCTACTCAAGTCAGGAACTTGAGTTTGTTGGTCCCTCGAAAACAGAGTGAGTTGCTTGAACGATAAATCTTGTGACAATGTGAGGCACTTAATAAATTAGTGATCGTGCCATGCCTTGTAGAGTCAGTTGTATGCATGAGACTCTAAACACATTGCAAGCCCCCAATCTTATTGAAGTTACCATTGATGTGTCGTGTCTGCCGCTTGTGAATTTGACCATGTGAGCACCCTAGTCATGAACTCGAGTTTGTTGCTCCTACTTTCTGCAAAGGAATAACGAATGTGGACTTAATTAATGTTGCAAGGCCCTAAAATTTGAGAAGTAGACTTCCTGTTGCACTAGACATGACATTATTGAAGCAAAGCCCCCAAGCTTGTTGGAGCTGATTGGTGCAAAAATTTGATTAAACGAGCAAGAGTGTGACCACATGATAACATTAGGAAGAGTAATAATGTCCTAAGGTTTATAGAAAGAAAGGATAGGGATCTAAAAAACAAAAAGGACTCAATTTTGTGGTGTAATGACGAGGGGATTAATGTGGTTCGCTAAGAAATGTTGGTTCCAACTTGAGCCTATGTCAAGATCTAGCCTAAAAAGTTGTGCTTCAAACTTCTAGAAAAACAATCCAACATGTTTTTGAATAAATGGCCTCTTTATTTTTATTTTTATTAATTTGGACGAACCTCGGGAAGAGGCTACCTACGTATCCTCGATGAATTAGATCGATCGTAGTTCGTGAGGTCGTGTGTGCTAGTGACGTCTTATTTTGCCTAGAATGAAACCTTATTGGGAATCGAACTAGCCATGTTTGGTCAATGCTCATTTGGAGAGGGCTTTTTTGGTCGTAATCTAGGGTAGGTGTAGGGTGTGAGGCTTTGGACGAACTTATTTGAATGTACGTTTGCCTTTGTTTTTTCTTTGTGAACTTTTGTTTCTCTCTTTGTAGTGTCTAAACCACTGCATTTTGTTTCAAATTTGCTTTGCTTTATGCTACTTTAGCACCTTAGAGTGTAGGATGATGTAGGTGTGAAAAGAATTTGGCCTTTTGTGTACGTTTGCATAAGAAGGCTCAAAGTGGTTGCAAAGGATTTCACTTGATTTGTATTTGTGACAAGGTGAATGGAGGGATAAGGATTGTTTTTGTGGAGCTATGAAAGAAGGCTTCTCGAGCATGTCTAATTTATTCATTTTTTTCTCTTTTTTTTCGTGAGGTCGTGTATTGATTAGCATTTCATCATCGAAGTTGAAGCACATGAAAGGCTAAGAAAAATAATTTCAAAGAAACAAAAATTATTATTATTATGGAAGGATAGTGACAATGATGTGACTTTATTCCTAATTGACATAGACTTGAAAATCAAAAAGAAGAAGGAGAATAACATGTCTAGGTGGAGTGACTCTTCGAATCAACCTATGCTTATTATTGACCCTTGATCATGTCGTCATTGATGCTTGTTGTGTACTCCTAGAGGGACTCTTCGAATCAACCTATGCTRATTGGCTTTTTATCTCCTAYAGGGATAGAAAGACAACCGTCATCAATCATGTCTTGCAACAAATCCTGGAGGTTATAGCAGTCTTCGGTGGTGTGACCATAGCCTCTATTATTTTGCAATATTTTTTGGTACCCCACCATTTTGCCCTTCTTTCCTTAGGTGGGTCAGAAGTGGGGCCGATTGGCTCAAGAATCCCTTGTCTGTTAAGGTGGTCGAATGCCTATGAGTATGTCATGCCAAGTGAAGTGTATTAACGGCTTTGGCATCGTGATTGCCTTGTTGTCTCAATAGGTTTTATTTTTGACACATCTTTTGATTGGTTGGGCGTGTCATTTCTTTTGTAGCCTCCCTACTTGTTATTTGCTTCTTTGATGAGATCTTCTTCAAACTCAATTCCGATGCAATACACCATGTTAAATGATTCCAAACCTAAATAACGAAGCTGGATGCGGTACTTAAGCTAGAGATTATTGATGAAGATTTTCACCATCTCTTTTTCTTCAGTAGGGTTGATCAATTGGGCAGTTGTTTCTTTCCATCGTGTAAGGTAGGTAGTGAAGCCTTATTCTTCCTCTTGTTTGAGGAATTTAAGTTCCATTAGTGAGGTAGAAACTTGAATGTTGCTTTGGTATATTACACGCAAATGAACGCGTGAGTGATGTCTTCCCATGTTGCCACATCCTTGCGGGGAGAGAGAAAACCATTTTTTCCACACTTGATCGAGTGACATAAGGAACACCTTAGGAAACAGAGGAGCTTCCATCCCCTTGATTCACATGGTGGCCCTAAATCCCTTGAGGTGGAACCTAAGGTCATCAGTTGGCTTGAACTTGGGCAAATCCGTTACAGAGAACTTTTGAGGGATTTTTGTAGAGACACCTGACAGGCTTGTCGCGTGCCTATCAAAAATACCTATTAGAACTAACCTGCAGCTAGTGGTAACAGGATCGTATCCACAAGGAAACAACTACTACTGACAAATTGAATAAAGCATCTAAACTAACAAGAGATAAATTGATTTGTGATTGTGATCAACTAGAACTAATGACAACGATTATCAAAAGAGATTAAGCTATATAATTAACGAATCTAGAGCTATGGTTCATTATAGCAGTAATTAACAGTAATTGGCATCAACAATTCATAACATGGCATATATCAAACAGGATCAAAGCTCTCTCGAATCAATTGAACCATAGAACTACTCCTAACCGTATCTCTACACCTAGGATAGTCTCATTCACCTATTGATGTTATCTTGTTCTAAGTCTCAATCGCTAGATCTAGAGACTTGTGACTAATCAGTTTAAGCAATTAAGTCGGGCCCTACGAAATTGATTAACATGAATAAATCTAATAGGAATTTGATTAAAAGCCAAGCCATGAATTGAATTAAGCCAATTATAAGTCAATCATATTGCTATAGATCCCCGATCGCTTCTAGAAATTAGACTACTCGCTCATAATTGAATTAAACATGTTGATTGCAATTGAGAAAGGCATAATCAAAGTATAGAACAATTAAAAGCAATAATCAAAAAGCCTAAAACAATTAAAAACAATAATCAAAATCATAAACAATTAAAAGTAATGAGAAAACAAAATAAAYAATGAAATAATTACCAAAGACTAATTGCAATTGATGAATGAATGAATGAGTTCTATTGAAAATGCCAAAGCTAGGGTTCCACAATAACGTAATTGAGTTTCTCAATATAATTTCATATAATCCAAGAATAATTACAAAATTAGGATTTCTCCCCCTAAATACTCTTGTTATTTTCTAATTTAAAACCAAGCTGTTTAATTACAAGAATGCCATCCTCATTAATTATAAATCAGCCTAAATCGAGAGCCCAAAACCGGATGCCAAACCGATCGGTTTGAAGTGAACCGATCGCTTTGTTCTTCTGAACCGATTGGTTTGGATTCAAACCGATCGGTTTGGGCTAGGATATCGTGCTCAGCACAATTTCGCTCGATCCATGGTCCGTGCTACGTCCGTGAAGCTCCGTAGTGACTTCTAATCAGCCCAAAATCGATCCAAAAGCATTGAAAATATCCTGAAACTAATCAAAACACTAAACGCACAATATTAGTAGCAACAAGGCCTTTAGGAGGCCAAAATCATCTAAAATGACAAAGAGAATGAGAGGGAAAAACCATGCAATAAATCAATACATCAAACTCCCCCAAGCTAAACTCTTGCTTTTTCTCAAGCAAGCTCCATTAGATTCTCAAGCAAAACACGTCTCACCCCATCAAAACAACATCGCATAGACTCATGACCAATTCCCCGACCAAGGATCCCAAGTAACTCAATCCTTATCCAAAACATGAATCATCACAACACAATTAGCCATCAAGAACAAGAGAAAGGAATCAAGGAACAACTTCTCACTAGTGGCACTCCTCTCTTTGTGTGGTGGGTTAAAAATGAACCCATTCGCTCACCACCCCACATATGCATAAAATGTGCACATGAATCAAGTTGTGTAGCCTGAAATACTAAAGGCACCCTCCCATCTCACCAACACTCAAGTGTTTGAAAGGGTTATCAATAGCACTCAACCTACAAGTCGACTCGAAATGCATGCACAACAATGTACTATACTCCCTGTTGAACAACCTATAGCGAACGGTATGTATAACGTCCTCCTCGCTAGGTTGAACATAAGACAAAGACGACAAAAATTCCAATGCAATTTTAYGGTAAGTATCAACATGATGATTATACAAATTTAACATCCCTAAACCACTACATAATCTTTGCAATTCATCTTCTAGACRGAGGGTCCGCATATAGTTATGATCAATAAAACGGGTCGCTCGGAACCCTAGGTCTTTAAGGTTTTGGAAMTTTTCCTTTTGTAAGCCATCCCGGAAGACAATATTCGGGTACTCGGGGTCCGGTGTGGTGTCCCCATCATGTTGTAGATGCAATGGCAAGGCTCCCTCGTCATCATCGTCGTCCTCTTGTACTGGTGGTGGTGTAGGTGCCCTCTCCGATCCGGCTCTCTTCTCCTTCTCCTTGAAGCCATTATGGGTGATTTTTGTATTGGTGAAAAGATYGGGGTTTAAAATTGGATGAGAGAAAGAGAGATTGAGAAGATGTAAGATGTGGAGGATGAAAAGAGAAAGAAAATGGTGAAAGAATTATTGAATTTGGATGAGTAATGAGGGAAATAGAAGGATTTGAAGGTTGGTGGTTATGGAGGATATATGTTGAAGACGATGAAAGAAGATGATGGTAATATGAGAAGTGATAATATGTGATGGAGAGATGAGTGAATCAYCAATAAGGAGGGAGGGAGAGAGCCGTTGGGTTGATGTAATGGATAGGGCAATCCGCACCAACCAATCAAAAACAAGATTGACTGAGCATATTTCAGACCCAAACCGARCAGTTTGTCCTTAACCGATCGGTTTGGACTTCGACATTCATTCACCTTCCTCACGCAGTCGATCGACCAAAGTGAATCTACAACTCAAACCGATCGGTTTGACCTGAACCGATCAGTTTGAGCTTCGTCCAATAATTCCCAAACTCACGCAGTCGATCGACCCATTCAKACCAACGACTCAAACCGATCGGTTTGACCAGAACCGATCGGTTAGAGGTATGACCCCAAATTTCCTTTGTCTCGCATTCGATCGACTCAGCCAAACCTACGAACCCAAACTGATCGGTTTGACCTGAACTGATCGGTTTGGGGTTCGATCAATTATTCCTCATATGCCCAACCGATCGAKCCATACAAACCGACAAACCAAACCGATCGGTTTGACCTATGAGCAGATTTCAATGTCGTCTCGCAGTCGATCGGTTGGATCAAACCAACCAACCCAAACCGATCGGTTTGACCTCTGGACGAATTTTCCTTTGCCGCACAGTCAATCGACCAGAACAATCCGACGACCCCAAACCGATCGGTTTGACCCAAATTTAGTCAAATTTTGATCAATTCCCTCTTCCTCACTCACACAAAAGCTTCTACACTACAACTACACTAGTTACACACTATTTCTAGAAAGCATTAAACTACGGGTTGCCTCCCGCAAAGCGCTTGTTTAACGTCCCGAGCCTGACGTATTACCTCCGACCGCCTTCAGGATGATACGTCTTCGAGGTATAAAACCTCTGCAAGACCCACCATAGCGCCTTCATGATACAACTTCAAGCGCTGGCCATTCACTTTAAACTTGTCACCTTTGTCATTCATAATCTCAATCGAACCGAATTTGCTCACCATGGTGACAGTGTAGGGACCGGTCCATCTAGACTTCAACTTTCCAAGAAAGAGTTTAAGCCTTGAATTGAACAACAAGACCTTGTCCCCTATCTCGAACACACGATCCAAGATTTTCTTATCGTGTCATCGCTTGGTCCTCTCCTTATACAGCTTAGAGCTTTCATAAGCATCCAAACGGAACTCATCCAACAAGCGCTTTTCACCTGCCAACTTAGCATCCATATTGAGCTTCTTGATTGCCCAAAAAGCCTTATATTCCAACTCAACAGGCAAATGACACGCCTTTCCAAAGACCAAGCGATATGGGGACGTACCAATAGGTGTTTTAAATGCAGTCTGGTACGCCCACAGGGCATCATCAAGCTTCGTACTCCAATCTTTCCTAGACTTCGCCACAGTCTTCTCAAGAATGGACTTGATCTCCCTGTTAGAAACTTCAACTTGCCCACTAGTTTGAGGATGGTAGGCAAGTCCAGTACGGTGTTGTACTCCATACTTCCGCAACAATGTATCAAGGCGCCTCTCATGGAAATGAGAACCACCATCACTTATGACAGCTCTAGGAACTCCAAAGCGCGGAAGATGATCTTCTTAAACAGCTTCAAGACCACCTTGGCATCATTAGTGGGAGAAGCGATTGCTTCAACCCACTTAGATACATAATCAACAGCCACAAGAATGAAACGATGTCCATAAGATGAAGGAAACGGTCCCATATAATCAATGCCCCATACATCAAAGATCTCCACTTCAAGTATGCCATTCTGGGGCATCTCATGGCGCATAGAAATATTGCCCGTCCGCTGACAAGCATCACATGAGAGTACAAACGATCTAGCATCTTTAAAGAGATTAGGCCAATAAAAACCAGATTGCAAGACCTTGAACACCGTTTTCGATGGTCCAGCATGACCACCATAAGGAGATTGATGACAACGATCAAGTATGCCATTCATCTCAAATTCAGCAACACATCTTCTATACAAACCATCAGCACATTGCTTGAACAAATAAGGATCATCCCAGAAATACTGCTTGACATCATGCATGAACTTCTTTTGTTGGTAGGACAAATCATCAGGCAGTACATGGCCCACCAAATAATTGGCATAATCAGCGAACTATGGAGTAGTAGCAGCAACGAACATGAGATGATCGTCTGGGAAAGAATCATCAATGAAAGATCGATTCTTATCATCAAATCGAATCCTCGAAAGGTGATCGGCCACAAAATTCTCTGCTCCCTTCTTATCACGAATCTCAAGATCAAACTCCTGTTGCAAGAGAATCCAGCGAATGAGCCTAGGCTTTGCTTCAGGCTTGGAGAGAAGATATTTCAGAGCTGCGTGATCAATATAAAAAATGACTTTCGAGCCTACTAGGTAGGTCCGAAACTTATCAAGAGCATACACGACAGCTAGTAAGTCCTCAGTTGTGGCATAGTGAACTTGAGCTCCATCAAGCGTCTTGCTAGCATAATAGATGGCATGCAAGACCTTCTCCTTTCTCTGGCCCAAAACAGCGCTAATAGCATAGTCACTCGCATCGCACATAATCTCGAAGAAGGCTCCAATCAGGAGGTTGCACAATGGGAGCTGAAATCAATTCTTGTTTTATCCTGTCAAAAGACTCAAGACACTCATTAGTAAAAACAAAGGGGGCATCTTTCAAAAGCAACTGTGTAAGTGGCTTCGCAATCTTGGAGAAGTCCTTGATAAAGCGGCGATAAAATCCCGCATGACCAAGGAAACTCCGCACCCCTTTAACATTAACAGGAGGGGGAAGTTGCTCTACCACTTGCACTTTTGCTT
Organism: Bassia scoparia; assembly: GCA_008642245.1. Taxonomy (NCBI): domain Eukaryota; kingdom Viridiplantae; phylum Streptophyta; class Magnoliopsida; order Caryophyllales; family Amaranthaceae; genus Bassia; species Bassia scoparia. The sequence continues at coordinate 11,717 of SNQN01010216.1, forward strand.
TATCCACTTGTATGCCCCTAGAAGTGACAAGATGACCAAGAACAACACCTTCAGTGACCATAAAATGGCACTTTTCCCAATTCAGCACCAAACTTACCTCTTCGCATCTTTTCAGAACTCTAGACAGATTACTTAAGCATGCATCATAATCAAACCATACACACTAAAATCATCCATAAAGACTTCCATGATAGACTCTAAAAATTCAGAAAAGATAGCCATCATACATCTCTGAAAGGTTGCTGGAGCGTTACATAATCCAAATGGCATTCTACGATATGCAAAAGTACCATATGGACATGTAAAGGTAGTCTTTTCCTGATCTTCAGGGTGAATCGGAATTTGCATAAATCCCGAATACCCATCCAAATAGCAAAAGAACTTATGGCAAGCCAAACGCTCCAACATCTGATCAATAAAGGGAAGGGGAAAGTGATCCTTTTTAGTGGCCAAATTAAGGCGCCTAAAGTCAATACACATGCGCCATCCTGTCACAATTCTAGTGGGAATCAATTCATTTTTATCATTTTTCACAACAGTAGTCCCGCCCTTCTTAGGCACAACTTGAACGGGACTCACCCACTTAGAATCAGAAATGGGGTAAATAATACTTGCATCAAGTAATTTCATTACCTCTTTCTTCACCACCTCTTGCATATTCGGATTCAATCTCCGCTGGCCTTGAATGCAAGGGTGATGGCCTTTTTCCAGATGAATCCTGTGCATACAAAAACCTGGATTAATACCCTTAAGATCATCAATGCTGTACCCAAGAGCTTTTCTATGGACACGCAAGACGTCTAACAGCTTTTTAAGTTGCTCATCATTAAGTGCAGCATTGACAATCAAAGGGTACATCTCTTTATCATCCAAGAACACATATTTTAGATTAGTGGGGAGGGGTTTCAGTTCAGGCTTTGTTACCTCAGAAGTTATGCCACTGGGGAGCGGCATCAGCTTAGCCTTTCGGCTCTCCTCCTTGCCATCTAGTGCAGCGACTAGAGCATCAACTATGGGGTCTCCTTCACCTGCAAGAGACTCAACACACAAAATTTCCTCCAGAAGATCTCTATAAGGAGATCGAGGAATGTTATCCTGAACAACAAAATCAGATATATCGATACTACAACAGGAAGCTTCTAACATGGGACTCTTAAGTGCACTAGAGAGATTGAAAACCACTTTGTCATCCCCAACAGTCAAAGTAAGCCTTCCATTCTTCACATCTATGATCTCTCCTGCCGTATGAAGGAAGGGTCGACCTAAGATGATCGGAATATGGGCATCCTCATCCATGTCAAGTACAACAAAGTCTACAGGAATGTAAAACTTACCCACACGAACAGGAACATCCTCTAAAATACCCATGGGATATTTTACAGAACGATTAGCCATCTACAGAGTTATACTAGTGCATTTAAGATCCCCCATATTAAGTTTATTGCAGATTGACAAAGGCATAAATCACACAATGCCTTGTCAATATGCAAAGACCCTATATCACATGGAATAGAAAAGCTTCCAGGATCTTTCAGCTTTGGTGGAGACTTATTTTGAATTATAGCACTGCACTGTTCAGTAAAAGCAACAGTCTCCACCGCATTAAACTCCCTTTTTTAGTCAACATGTCTTTCAAAAATTTAGCATAAGAGGGAACTTGAGTTACTAACTCAGTGAAAGGAACAGTTACCTGCAGATTTCTTACCACATCAAGGAACTTGTTGAACTGCTGGTCTGCTTCTTCTTGGCTACTCTAGCTGGAAAGGGCAGCTGAATAGGGGGCACCACAATAGGAGGCGTTTTCGCTGCCTCCTCCTCCTTATCAGCATTTACATCAACTTCTTTGTCTTCTTCTCCATCTCTTGCTTTCTCAGCATCTACAACAGCTTCCTTAGATGCACTATCAGGGCCATCAGCAACTGAGGGCATGGGTGGACCTACATAACTAGTGCCACTGCGAAGGGTGATCGCATTGACACTATCCTTCGGTTGTTGCGGTTGTGAAGGAAGGGCACCTTGCTGCCTTTGTGCATTAGATGCAGCCAATTGCGCTACTTGAGTATCCAATTGCTTATTATGAGTGACTAAGGATTGAATATCTCGTTGGACTTGTGTTTGAAACTGCATCATAGAAGCTTGCTGATCTTTCTGCATCTGAATCATCATATTTTTCAACTCAGCAATGGCCGAATCAGCTACTGGGGCCTGCTGCGGCTACTGTTGCTCGTTATACTGCTGATTGTACTACGGCTTCTGTTGAGGGGGATGATATCGAGGCTGATACTGCTGTTGTTGCTAGGGCTGCTGTGACTACTGTGAAACTGGTTGGGGATTCAACAAATTGTTACTCTTGTAGGACAGATATGGATGATTTCTCATGCCTTCATTGTATGTGTTGGAGTATGGATTATTAGGACGGTTTTGAAAAGCACACACTTGATCCATAGGAGATTGACATCCACCAGTTAGATGTCTCATCCCCCCATAGTTATCACAGTACAATTCACTCAGCCCTGAAACAGCTGCAACTGAGGCTGATCGATTCATATTGATGCCATCCAAATTCTGATTGATGGCTGATATCTGAGCTGCCAATAAAGTGATCTGATCGACCTCATGCTTGCCCGTCTTCTTTGTCACACCTCGAGGATTGCCATATTGAGCATTATGATTGGCCATCTCCTCAATCAGTTTCCATCCAACATTAACTGTCTGACTCATGAACCTCCCATTTGCTGCAGAATCGTGAATAATACGAGATTCACTGTTCAAACCATTATAGTAGGTCTGCACCAAGAGCCATTTTTCCAGACCATGATGAGGACAAACACGATGTAGTTCTTTATAACGCTCCCATGCTTTATGTAAAGTCTCATCAAAGTCCTGCTTAAAGTTGGTGATTTGACTCCTCATTTGTGCAGTCTTCTCTAGAGGATAGTACTTTTTGAAGAACGCAAGAAAGAGTGCATCCCATGAGGCATAAGCGGTTGCATCAAGACTGTTCAACCATAATCGAGCTCTGTCCCGCAATGAGAAAGGAAATAACATAACACATAATTGAGCCCTGTCCTGCAGTGAGAAAGGGAACAACATAACACGAAGCTGATCAGGCTCAACTTCCGTATGCTTAATAGTGCCACATTATTGGAGGAAATTAGAGATATGTAGATTCGGATCTTCAGTTGCATTTCCTCCAGATTGATTGCGCTCAATCATGTTCAATAGCGCAGGCTTGTTTTCAAAGTTAGCTGCCTTTAGAGTAGGCATGTTTGGGCCTGTCGAAATTTCATTCCGACCAGGCTGCGAGTAGTCCATAAGAGATCGTTCTTGATCCATTTCTTTAGAATCAGAGGGGACTACTTCGTTGCTCACTAAATGTGATTCCCCTTCCTCTAAATCAGTTTCGTATAAAGGATTCGAAAACTGACGAGAGATGGGAGAATAAGAGAAATCCAATCGCCTTGTGAAGTTCTTTCGTCTATGATACGTGCGCTCTACTTCTGGGTGGTAAGGAATCAAACTCCCAGTTCGGGAAGACCTGTGCATACACAAAAGCAAACTGCAGCAATCGTAAGTACTGCCCTGAAGAACAACGAATCGTTCTTCAAGACAATTACAAAAAGAATAGTTCAGACTCAAACAGTTAATCAATAATTAAGCCGCTTCCCTGGCAACGACGCCAAAATTTGACAGGCTTATCGCGTGCCTATCAAAAATACCAATTAAAACTAACCTGCAGCTAGTGGTAACTGGATCGTATCCACAATGAAGCAACTACTACTGACTTACTGGATCAAAGAATCTAAACTAACAAACGATAATTTGGATTGTGATTGTGACTAATTAATACTAACGAAAACGATTAACAAAAAAGATTAAACTATATAATTAACGAATCTAGGGTTATGGTTCACTAAAGCAGCAATCAACAGTAAATCGGCATCAACAATTCATTACAAGACATAATCAAAACAGGGTCAAAGTTCTCTCGAATCAATTGAACCATAGAACTACTCCTAACCGTATCTCTCGACCTAGGATAGTCTCGTTCTAACTATTGATGTTGATCTTGTTCTAAGTCTCAATCGCTAGATCTAGAGACTTGTGACTAATCAGATTAAGCAATTAAGTCGGGCCCTACGAAATTGATTAACATGAAGAACAATCTAATAGGAAATTGATTAAAAGCCAAGTCTTGAATCGAATCAAGCCAATTACAAGTCAATCATATTGCTATAGATCCCCAATCTCCCTAGAAATTAGTCTACCCACTCATATTCAAATTAAACATGCTAATTACGATTGGGGAAAACATAATCAAAAGCATAAATAAATTAAAAGCAATAATAAAACGAATTAAAGGATGAAATAATTACCAAAGAAGCAATTGGGATTGATGAATGAATGAATGACTTGTATTCAATAGCCAAAGTTAGGGTTCCACAATAACGTAATTGAGTTTCAAAAAACAATCTCTGATAATCAATGAATAATTTACAAATTAGGATTTCTCCTCTTAAATACTCTTGTTATTTTTCTAAAATTAAAAGAGCTGCTTAATTACAAAAGTGTCATCCTCATTAAACCCAAAACAATCAGAAACGCAGGCCCAACCGGATCCCAAACCGATCGGTTTGAAGTGAACTGATCGATTTGAACTTTTGAACCGATCGGTTTGAGCTGGTCCTTCGTGCTTAGCCCATTTCCGCTCGATCCACGCCTCGTGCTACTCTCGTGAAGCTCCATAGTGTCTCTAATCATCCCAAAATCGATCCAAAAGCTATGAAAAGATCCTGAAACTAATCAAAACACTAAATAAATATTAGTAGCAAAAAGGCCTTAAGGAGGCCAAAATCAACTAAAACGACAAGAGAATGAGGGGGAAAAACCATGCAATAATCCAATACATCAATCGTGTTGACACCCCATTTATGACCCGGGTTTTGAATAGGTGGTAGAATTTGCTAAGCATTTCTCAACCCATAGAGCTTTTTTTTACTTGATATTTTATTCCTTAGCTTTATTCAATTCTTGTTAATTTTCTTGCAAGTAGTTAAGACGTAGTCCTAGTTGAAATTTCAAGAAAACCCCAAGAATATTTGCGATTCCTAACTTGTTAGCTTAGAACTAGTTAGAACACCTTGCTTCACTGTAGATTTCGACCCCTACTTCCCTATACTACCTTTTAAAGGTAGGTGTAGAGTTGAGGATTTATTCTTGTTCAGACCTTGAGAATGAACGACACCTCAAGGGGCGATCAAGTACATCATTAAATTTTCTCCCCAAGAGATGCTCCATGAACATCACATGATATGGGATGGTCATTTGATTCCGAACCCTTCACTCCTTGGGGAACGTCGGATGTGTTTAGTTCATCATCATCCTTAACAGCCTCTTCTACATATGAAATTGATTGTACTTGAAATAACTTTCACCCTTGGTGCCAGTTGACTTTCAAGTTTGAGAGCAATCCCTTCATCATTAGGCAAGGTCCTCATAAGCACATTGGGAAAATCTTTGTTAGTATTAATCAAATAAGCTTCGACATAAGCACAAACTATCTCATATTCAGATCCATTCCATAATATTACTTTCTGATGCAAAGTAGAAGGAGTAGCATAAGTTTGGTGCAACCACTCCCTTCCTAGAATGGCATTGCAATTACATTCCCCTTTCACTGACCAAGTCTTAGACGTGCCTACTTGACCATGCATGCATGCTAAACCTTCAGTATCTTTTGACTTACCATTAAATGTTGTAATACTTATCCTGACATTAGACAAATCTTTCTTACCTTTCACTATTTTTTAAAGACTAAATAAGGCATAACATTGATTGTAGCTCTACTAGTCTAGTATCAATTAGCATTTTTCCTAATTTAACACCATCTACATTGACTGTGACATATAAGGTCTTACTATGTGAGTTGTTCACATAGAAATCTCTTATCAAGTCTTCTACAACTATCTATTCTTTCTCTTTAGTTACAGTATCTTTAGAAAGTGATAGACTACATCCCTTATCTAATTTGTTTAGCTCTACTAAAATAGTAGAAGTTTTACCTACGACCTCTACTTCCTCCACCTCATCAGCCCATGAGGCAGCCTTTAGCTTTAATTTGACCCACTAGCCCCGAGAAAAACTATTGCATTACAAGCGTCAGACTCATGGTCCCATCCTAAACAATTTGTAAGAAACTCAAGATTTGACTTAAACACCTCTAGATCCAAACTTTCCAAACTATAGTCTACTAACTCCACATCAAATGATTGCTCAGTCATCGAAGCATCTTTTGCAAAACTTTCTGTCCCATGTTTGATCAATCCTTCTTTAGTAGGATCTTGCATTAATTCATTAACTATTGGATGGTTTGAATATTGACAACCTATGGTTCATTAGATGATCCCTACATTGTCTCTCTCTGAAGGACTTTCACTCTTGAATGAGGATCCGACAAAAAAAATTCCTTCATAAGGTCTTTCTCTCTAACTCCTATCCAATTGAGGCTTTGCGCTAAGAGTATTCTCTTCAAGCATCTCTTTCTTGACAAGACCCAATTGAGGCTCCTCCTTGAGAAATCCCTTCCATGAATTCGCTTTCCTATTATTTTCATTCTCCAAATGAGGCTCCAATAAAGGATAACTTTAAGCATTCCCTCTTGCAAAGCTTCCTCATCCACATGAACTCTCATTGCTTGTAGTTGGCTGGCAATTTCTTGTCTGATCAACCAAACCTTTTTCCTGATTCTTCTTTTCTCCTTAGCTAGAGTAAAGTCATCTTCATGTTTCCTACTTTTGATAGTTTCTTCATTCCTCTTTTTAGCACTTGCCCCTAGTATCTCGCTTACAATCCAAAACCATCTCAATTTCACTTCTTAATTGGACTAATTTAGGTTTGCCCAGTCTTCTTAAGATAAACACGGAAGGAGGCACATCAGTGAGGTTAGTTGATTCCTTCCTTGAGTCCTTCTCAGTTTGGGGCCTTTGATGTCTAGGCACCCAACTTGACTTGTTAGGGATAATTTCAGTCATTACTAGCTCATAATCTAACATATCTGCAGAAAAGGACACATAGAAAAAGCACAATATCTTCAGCCCTTCTATTGCTTTAGTTTGCACAGGAAACTTTTGAACTACCTCTTGTATGTTTGGGCCTTCTAGATTTTTTTCACATCATGATCAACTTAAGCATTAGCATCAGACTGTCCATGATCAGATTCAACTTGCTTTCCTCTAGGTTGGAAATTCGCAAGAACTAGTGCATGGTATTCTTGCTTTGAGATAACAAAACTATCAGCCCTCATCCTTTTGTTGATGAAGCCCTTTGTACGGGTGTTGAGGCGTTACTAGGCCGGATCAAATCTGGTCCCTATGCCTCATGGAGTACAGTCTCGATGAGACACTATTTTGCAAAGAATTAAATTCTTGCTAATTTGCATAGTGTGAGTATGATGGCATTTAGGAATATGGATACTCGAAATCGAATAGAGGATGTCACCACCGCACTCCTTCGGGGAGCCGCATAACACATTTTAAACCTTGCCTGGTCATAGTGCATGCAAGGCGAAGACTCCATTGTTTAGTCGTGCACCGAAGTCATGGATTCGGGGACGAGGATAAGGGCAAAGTAGTGCACAACACCCCCCCGCATCTAGCGGCCTCTACTCAGTGTCATTGCAATTTCATCAATTGTAATATTGAATAACATCCATATTTTGTTAATCCTTAGAAACACTAAGATTAATCTAGGTGGGTTTGATTAATGCACACAAAGACTAATTAATTGTTGTTGCTTTAAATTAGGTCAATATTCAAGGTGCCTAAACTACTTTGTCCATGCATGATTATCTTATTAGGCGTGACAAGCAATTGATAGGTCTTTAATTAGCAAAATAAAGGTTATTGAATATCTACAAGAATAGGGATAAGAAATAAAAGGAAGAATATACAAGACTTACCTCAAATCTCTATCCAAAAACAAGATAAAACAAGCGTTAGTATCGAAATTGAATCCCCCCCGCAAATTGATATTTACATAAGAAAACAAAGAAGTTATTCATAATAATAATATTCAAATCAAATTGAAAATCAAGAAAAGAAAAGGTTTATTTACATGTTCATTGATGTCTAATAGTTGATTATTAATCCATATTACATGATTAATAGTGATTAAAAGGTAAAAAACAATGAAAGATTGAAGAGAAAAGGGAAGAAAGGGATGATTTCTATGAGTTTTGTGGTCTCATAGATTATACCAACAATGCATGGTCGAAACAATCCTTTAACAATCGCCTTGAATGCCTAAATCTCTTGTATATATTGAATTAGTTTTGAATATGAAAGAATTTTGAAAGAGTTTTGGATATGAAAGAATTTTGAAAGAGTTTTGGAATTGAATTGAAATCGAAATTGTAGTGTTTTCGGAGTGTTTTGAGAGAAAATGTCATCGAATGTTCGTTACAACTCCAAATTGAATGAAACGAAAGCTAAAACGTCTTATTTATAGCCCTCTCTCACGTGAGAACACGCGAGGTGGGTGTAATTGCGCCCAAGTGGGCGTAGTTACGCCTAAAATATTGCCATAATTTTGCTTGATTTTCTTCACTTTTTTGGTTGATGCGTATGAAATAAAAAATCAAAACGAAATATCTTTTGATTTACTTTATTGCGTCCGATTTGAGAGCTAAGTTTTACCCAACCCATTTGAGGAAGAAGAAGTGTAGGTATTGTCACAAGTTGGGAAACGGTGAGTTCGAGTGTTACAAGAAGAGGGATGACATTAGTGTAGGAAAAGTGAAAGAGCCTAGTAACCCAACCAAGACCCCCAACACCAGTGGACCGATCCCTAAAATTGGATCTAGTGGTAGTGTGAGCAATGCTCCCAAGGGCCGTGTGTTTGTAATAAACAGCTATGAGGCTGAAGCTTCTAAAGATATGATAATTGGCACTTTCTTTATATGTTCTCATTCTGTGACAGTCTTGTTTGATTCGGGCGCGTCCCACTCTTTTATTTCTAGTAAAGTGGTAGAAAGCCTTAAATTAGAAAGTCCAGAGTTAGTTTCTTTAGATGTCTCTACTCCGTTAGGGGAAGTGAGGAATTGTTCTAAGTTGTTTAAGGGTGTACCTCTTACCATTTCGGGAATAGAATTTCCCTCAGGTTTGATTGTTTGACTTGAAAGACTTAGATGTTATTTAGGGAATGGATTAGTTGGGAAAGTACCGAGCCCAGATAGATTGTTCGGCCCTAGAAGTTACCTTATATAGCTCAGCGCAAGTGAGGGTGACCTATAAGAGAAAGGGCAAGAGTTCAGGAATTCGGATTATTTCCACCTTACAACTTCAGAAGTACCTTAAGAAAGGGGATCCATTATACATGTGTAGTATCCGAGAGTTAAGGGATGAGGAAGACGAGGGTAACACAAGTATTCCCATTGTGGAGGAATTTCCAGATGTGTTCCAGAAGAAATACTCGGAATGCCACCGGTAAGGGACATAGAATTTACGATTGACCTAGTACTCGGAACAATACCAATTTCAAAGGCCCCGTATAGGATGGCCCCCGCAGAAATGAAAGAGTTAAAAACTCAACTGGATGAGTTGTTGGAGAAAGGATACATACGACCTAGTTTGCTACCGTGGGGAGCTCCATTATTGTTTATTAAGAAGAAGGATGGTAGTTTGAGGTTGTGTATAGATTACTGAGCGTTGAACAATGTGACGATAAAGAATAAGTACCCATTACCTAGAATTGATGACCTATTCGACCAACTTAAGGGAGCTAGAGTATTTTCAAAGATTGATTTGAGGTCAGGATACCATCAATTAAGGATTGCAGACCAAGGCATACTAAAGAGTGCCTTTAGAACACGTTATGGACATTATGTGTTCACCGTTATGTCGTTTGGGTTGACCAATGCTCCAATTGTATTTATGGACTTGATGCACAGAATCTTTAGGCCATACTTGGACAAGTTTTTGGTCGTGTTTATCGATGATATTTGGTATATTTAAAGGATAAAGAGGATCACGAGGATCATTTGAGGAAAGTTTTGGCGTTATTAAGGGAGCGCCAGCTGTACGCTAAGCTAACGAAGTGTGAGTTTTGGTTGGAGAATGTTTCCTTTTTAGGACATGTGATAACCAAAGAGGGAGTTTTGGTGGACCCAGCTAAGCTCAAAGCTGTAAGTGAATGGCCGACACCGAAAGGAGTGACAGAAGTGAGGAGTTTCTTGGAATTGGCAAGGTATTACATGAGGTTTGTGAAAGATTTTCCAAGGAATTCTAGTTCACATGGACCAAGGAGTGCGAGGAGGCCTTCGAAACCTGAAAAGAAAGGTTGACGAGGGCGCCCATACTAGCCTTGCTCGATGAGAACGAGTAGTATGAAGTATGTAGCAATGCATAGAAATTCGGACTTTGGTGTGTATTAATGTAGAATTAGAGAGTAATCGCCTATTCCTCAAGACAGCTGAAACCACATGAAGTCAACTATCCAACCCATGACTTAGAGCTGGCAGCCATAGTGTTTGCATTGAAGATTATAAGACATTACTTGTATGGGGTAACTTGTAAGATCTTCACCGATCATAAGAGTTTGAAGTACCTATTCACACCAACCAAAGTTAAACATGAGATAGATCAGAGGATATGGTTAGAGTTGATTAATGATTATGACCTAGATGTTCAGTACCATGAAGGGAAAGCAAATGTCGTAGCAGATGCCTTGAGCAGAAAGATTAGTCATTCGATGAGTATGATAGTGTTACCAGACCAGTTGTGTAGGGAGTTCCAAAAGCTAGACATAGAGGTAGTAAGACCCGGGGAAGTGAAAAGTATGTTGAATGCCTTGACAGTGCAACCTACGATTTATGATGAGATTAGAGAGAGTCAACTTGAGGATGAGAAACTTCAGAATATCAAGAAGAAGATCGAGGAGGGTAAAACCTTAGATTTTACCATAAG